>JAVTVY010051012.1:0-256548 GCA_036873755.1 Hanleya hanleyi
CAGTCCACTGCGTATCGCTTGTTTGCCGATTGCTTTGACCCCACTAGTCACCAAGGGCAGGAACGTTTTGACGATGCTCCCGAGTATGTTCCCCAGCCCATGTCCTCGTTGCATGCGTGTACCTGCAAAGACCGGAAAGCTACCCCCGGCCTGTTTGGTGTAGTGATCGACGTGACTGGATTTATGGCATTGATAAGGTACTTTCATTATGCAAAGTGAACCGCTCGGACTTGACGGAAATGAAGTGTCAGCACCACTTTCCCACGCTCGAATGCAATCGGTTGACCGGTGTCGTCTCTTATATCGATGATGATGGAGCTAATATCGGTCTGACTGACCGGTGGATACACGATGTGCCTGAAACTGTTGGTGACTTGAGCTCCATACTTGCCTTTCACCGGGCAGACGCGTAGTAGAGGTACGTTGCTGTCTCAGACAATGTGTGCATCGACCACGTCTGAGTAGATGTACAGGCAATACATACCACCACGCATGTCCATCGGGATGTGGCCTGTCTCACCGGTGGGGCCAGCATACCCCGGCAGATCGAGACCTAGCAAATGTAGGACTGAGTTCGACACTCACGTTATACAGGCCTTGTCGTTGTGTGCGTTGTAATCGAAGTCCACGTGATTTTTGAAGGAGAAAGTTTTTATGGCTTTTGAAGTATTCGTGACGTCCCGTAGAGAATTATAATGCATCAGACTTCTCAGCCCACCCATAAACTCCTTGGAGGTATCGCATTGGCCTTCGGGGAGGGTGAGTCGGGTTTCTTGTCCTTCGTAGGTCAGCTCGTACCACACTTCACCACCTCGCACGTTGTACCGCCGGTAAGGGTATTGGATATCCACGAGTCCACATTCCCAGCGTCCAGGTAAATGCAACGGTTGTGGTAACTGGGTCACGTACTTGGCCAAGGTGTTGTCAGGAAACACATCAAGCGAACTGTTTCTGGGTAGGGTGAGGTAAAACATGCCGACTGAGCTTTCCTGCTGCTGCTCCCGAGTTTAATACTTCTCCCAGCCCTTGGACGCTAATCGTCGAGATGGTCGCGGTGACTTAGATCTTGATGGACGTAGTTTCAGGGAGTGGCGTGGTAAAAGGGGTGAAAAAGTAGGTGCCCGCCGTGGTGGTGTTTTGGGGGTTCCCACTCGGCTCCCCAAGTGTGTGGAGTCTGTCGTTGTGCGTGCACCGGTGAGTCACGCTGCATCCAGGGCCAGCGCTGGGCATTCCCCACCAATTCCTGTGGTACATGCATGTCTTTCAAGCCTTGAGCAAAGACCTCCCATCCTGGAGGATCCGTGTGCGACCTGAGTTGACACATCAGGTCATTCACTAAATCCGCCATGTGGGTACCGGGGACCACCTGATTCTGTACCAGTAGTTCGCCTTTATCATTCCAAGTCATGTTAGGATTCTGTTTCATCCGTTGTAATACCAGGCCAGCTTGTTTCTTGAACGATGCAGGTACACTCTTCAGGACTTCGTCTTCCACCCACTGTGGGGCTGTCGGTGGTACCCCTGGTAATGGCGGCTGTTGGAGCGGTGCTGAAGTAGGCAGAGTGTCGCGTGGTGGTGGTGGTGGTGGTGGTGGTGGTGGTGGGGTAGAGAAGGTTTTGTATTGGTCCATGAACGTCATGTACCGTTGAAGCGTCTCATTGTACTGTTGTACTTTCTCACTGTCGCTTAACCCCGGTCGTTGTAAGATCTGTTGCATCTCTTCATCGAGGGTGTTTATCGTCTTCACCGTAGAAGGTACGGGGTAGGGCGATTGGAGGTTTTGAAGGAGCCGAGGTTCGACGAGGACCATTTTTTTCGTGTGGTTCATTGTCGGCCGAAGAGTCCACCCAATACTGGACCCAACACGGAAGCGGCCAACGGTGCTAAGATGGCCCCGAGAAAGCCGCCTTTCTGTAACACCTTTTTCTTCTGTGTTTGAGAGACTCGCTTCTGGACTAGGGTTCGGAGACCTGTCTTATGCTTGGCCAACTTGGTCTTCTGAGCCGGAGTCAGTGGTACGTTGCCTTTTAACAGGTTGTACCCGATCTCGCACAGACAACGTACAAGGTCAGGGTCCGCACCGCGTACAATGGTTCGGACCAACTCGGGTGGGGCCGTCTTCAATACACGGAGCGTCGGAGCGTGTTTCCGTACTCGCGCAGACATCATGTACAACTAATGCTAGAACCCACAACCCTGCCCTTTTTATCTACCTCAGAGAACAGAGACAAAGTCATCCATGATGTTGTATTAATTCTTGCATTATCCCCATCACCAAACACACACCCCAGCTGGGGGAGCCACTGTGAGTGTGTTTACATTATTTTTGCATGTACACGTGGTGGGACTCTCCGGGAAAGATACCGGCCCGTAGTCGAAGGTGGTCGGGGGTGGCTTGCTTAAGGTCGAAGAGCATATACCCGTGCTGAGGGGTTGTCGCATCTTTAAAGGCTTTCAACGCAAACGCGGTGCGTCCACGGTACATCTGTCTCGCCAGGTGCAGCAGTTGGGTGGTATTTCTCGGGTTTTTGAAGGCCACCAGGTAGTCGGCGTTTAAGCTGATGTTCCGATGTTCTTTGTTTTTACTGAACAGATTCTGCACAATGTAGATGATGCTGAGACGTCGATGATGGCTGCCTTTGGTAAAGAGTTGGGTGACCCGCGCATCCGTCTCCGCCATGAGATCATCCAGAACCACCAAGGTGTCCGGTTCCAAATCGGCCAGGTTAGGTAGCCCTTCCACGAACGTGATGTGGGGCATTGCTGCATACGCCGCCTGCCATTCTCCATAACACCACACGACTCGGGCAATGGGTGGAGTAATCATGCTGTCGGCGTTTTCGAGGAGCTTCCTGACGAAGTGCGTTTTGCCGGAACCCGTCGGTCCTGCGATGACGCAGGTGAAGGGGTGTTGCCACCGAGGGTCCATGGTTGGAGGTGTATCCGCTGTCGTGGTAACCCGCTCTTGTAAATTTGGTACGAGTGAACTGGGGTGGTGGGTACAACGTCGGTCGCCGTTGTCGATGGGCGTTCACTGTGAGGGATGAGATCCGGTGGGTTTTCAGACGTAGTGGGTGTACTGGGTGTGGAGCTCGGTGTGCAGCTCGGTGTTGACTATATTTGGTGTGGAGCTCGATGTGGCTTGTACACAGGGTGTGGTGGTGGTGACTGAGCTCGATACGGGATTGACTGGTGCTATCTGTAGACTGGTTTGACTGGCGGCTGGAGTTCTAGGTTGGTTGAGTAGAATGCTGAGATAAACTACTTCGTAAAACACAGCTTCGTACAACACACTCAGCAGGGTTAGCAATATCACCACATAGACCACTTGCGCTTTGTGCGTTTTGGGAGACGCTGTGTTCAGAGGCGTTTGCACCGTGTTCATGGTCGAACGTGGAATGAAGGATGACGGCGGTGGTGTCTGGCTTTATAGTCGTTTCACCTGGTTGGCCGCGACCCAGGAATTGAAGGAACTGGGCCAGCCTTGCCATTTGACGAAATGAAACAGTTTGCCACGTCGACGTTCGGTGTTTAGGAATCACGAATCACGAATCACTAGATTCTTGGTATGTGCTTTAGAATAGGTTCACCAGAAGACTATTCTGTGAAGTCATGTGACGCAGTCAGTATGTCGGCACCTCTTCCCGCTTCCCTTATATGTGTTGTAATTTAGGATGCGTTCCACCGTGTAGTAGTGTTGCTTTGTTTTTACGACAGGCTGTAATTCCATCTCGTAAAACGTCCCTAGCAACGTTCCCCTTGAAGATCTTCCAGTTCATAGACTCGCTGCTATCGGGGTAGGCGCCGTTTAATCAGGAAGTGCTCATCGCTCGAGTTGGGCAAGTAACTTTTCTCGAACTTGCCTTGGACTTTACTGATCCGTACAGATAATCGAACTTGCCTTAATGTCGATTAATGTGCACATTAGTACCCATTGGAATACCTATATGCTGTTGATATATTGTGTTGCCAAATTTCACATAGATATTTTTAATGAGAAATTCAAGCAACTCTATAAACAAAGAAACATCCCATGAATAATATCTCTTGTATGTAGTAGAGCTAAAGAATGCTTTATGGCTTCCGACATTAATATATCTACGATCAGTTTTCTTGAACACAGATACTATTAATGAACTTAGGCGGTCAATAAGGTCCTGATGAGGGATTGTGGTATAAAGAGTCGAGAAATCCCATGTGGATACATGTCTATACGGCATGTGACCTTTAGCATCAAGTTCTTCGGTAAGACATTTTGAGTTTTTCAATATCCACATACATTCAACGCCAGAGTTTTTAGAAATAGTGGCGCAATACCTTTCCCAAAATGCTTTTACCCCCTGAAGGGCCCTCGTCAACAGGGTTGAAAGAAGCTTGGTAGTGCAGCTTCTAGAACCAGCTATGAATCTGGCTTTGTATGGTGATTTATGCATTTGGGAGTCCAGTATACTTTTGGTATATCGTTATGTTTGGTTGGAAGACAAATACCTCTTTCCTTGAGAAACGTTTTGTGATTGTTAAATAAATCTTCCAGAGTAAATGCAGTTTGACAGTAAGTAGACGTATTTGATGACGATATGTTTACACTCAATTCTTCAACCAGCATATGGTAATAGTAATATTTACATATGAATATTATATTATTTGGAGCTTTGTCTGCTGAGACTTTGACGAATTTACTCTGGAGATTTGCTAGAACTTCTTGCGAATTGGGGCCTCTCGGTACTTGTTTTGCTTGGGGAAGGGTACTTCTGTCAATAGGGCGGATTGTTTCAACGACCTTGCTCTTGGTGAGGTCCAGTCAATCATCGAGTACTGTAGGTTCAGCATTTTCTCGCTTAGACCACTCAATAACGTACTGTTCCAAAGCAGACAGGACTATCTTCTGGTCGGCCTTCAGATTCATATTTCTCGGCTCTCTATATTTAGGTCCCTTCATCAGGATTAATCTTATGCCCTTATCACTCACCACATCAAGGTGACCAGTCACAACATGTTTGCATGGTGTATAGATAAAGTTCGACGATTCACAATCACAACTATAGCCCCCCGACGTGTATAAGTTCCAGTCAAACTCCTTGACAGCATTAGAGTAATTAAATATTTTGGTGGCTATAGATTTAGTATACTTATATGAAATGCAAGGAAGTTCTGTGAACTTAAAATAGACACACCGGACTTGGGCTTCATTGCGTTGGGTCACGGTAATGGGAGCTCTCTCTATACTCCGGTGATAGGCTCGATTGTAACCACTCACAAGTTTCGGGAGAACATCGATGTACCGTCTTGTATTCTTATAGGTGAAATATTTATACATGCGGCGTTTGAATGTCCTGTTGAACCTTTCCACCACGGAAGCCTTGGTCTCGTTGTAGGGGTGAAAGAAGAAGACCTTCTGGGCTTTCAGAAACTGCTGGAACGGACGGTTGAGGAAGTCCGTGCCTTCGTCGGTTTGCAAATACAAGGGTTTGTGCCCGGTCTTGAAGATGTCCTTGAATGCTGCTATGAGATTCGCCCCCGTTTTCGTCCGGATGGGTACCACCCACGCATATGTCGTCAGGATATCGATGCACGTCAAGATATACCGATTCCCATCGTTGTGTTTGGCAAAGACGCTCATAACGGCCAAACCCGTTTGCCATTGGGCATCTTGTCCTCCCACGATGACCCGGTTCCGTAGAAAATGGCGGCGGGCAGCTCGATGAAATCTATAGGTGTGTTGTTTTTTTTAACCAATCTCGGACTTGGGCACGTTGTATTCCTTGGGGTTTGGCCGGCAATGCACTATACGCAACCGGACTGTCGGGAATATAGTATATCCAACACCTTCTCCCAGCGCTTCATGGTGACAAAATGATGATGGAGCCGGAGAGTATCGCTTATTTATAACGAGGTCGAAGTTTCTACCACCGTTGCATATATCCTAGGTTGACTGAGTCTAGCCGGGTAGTCTATAGCCTCGTCGCCTGGCTCCGCTTATTTGCTAGAAATTTGTTCATTGGGTTCAGCCAGCGCGTCCTCAATAGCACGAGACCACCCCAACTCGTCTGATGACCGCTCATCCGATGTAAACAGCTGGTCCACAATATGCACCACTTTCTCCAAGTCCGTCCAAAGATCGGGGTCTAGGGTGAAGCTTTGCGTAGGATCGTGGTAACGCCCCAGACGTGCAAAGAAGGGTCCACGGTGTACGTAGTTGGCGTTCTCGATGTGGATGAAGTTTCCGTCGAGCTCACCGCTCAACACCCGTTTAAATTTGGTCCAGCCATCACGGTATAGCGTAACCGTTTTCGATGTGGACTCCGGACTCGACCCACAGACATCCCGGTTTCCACGAGGGTGACTTTATCTTCATAGACGTGTAACCCCACCTGGGGTGTAAGGGGCAGGATGGCTCGTAGGACTTGTGAAATCGTTGACGAAATGTCGAATGACGCACACGCTGACTGTCTCTCGTATTTATGGTGAAGTCCCACTGTCATTGCTACAGCGTCAGGGTGAAGAGGGCACAGACCATGGCGGGCCCAACCAGTCGTGGCTGGTTCCGGCGTGAGCGCTCGTGGTCCAAAGTGCGGGCATCAAGGATGGCTGTCATAGTCCAGTAGTAGTGGTGAAAGCACACCTCTCCATCGAGTCCACTCTGTCGAGGACCGCTTCTGTGAACTCTTTCAGGATCTGGCGTCGCCCCTCGTTGTCGTCGCCATCTGCAAACATGGACCGAACCACTGCTCGGTAACCCGTGGCTGAATTAACCACGGTCGCATGCTGTAAAATGCGAGTCGCATAGGGACGGGTCTCCATCATGGCTCTGCAGCCGTAGGAATGGAGGTGTGGGATCCAGAAGGACGTGTTTTATAGACCGTGTCACACATGCGCGCCTATACGTAGCTCTACGGGATGTAGTCCGTGATAAGTACTATTCTGATGGGTTAGTGCAAACAGAGAGCAACAGCAACAACAAGGATTACAGGTCAGTCCTTTTATTATACCAACGTGACCTGAGTGCGGCCGGATAACCCGCGCGCTGCGTGCGGCCGGATAACCCGCGCACTTCCGGATGATCCCGCGCAGGCATGCGGCCGGGCCGGAAAAATCCCAGTGGGAAGTGTCCGGATGTTGAAAAAGTCCCGGATGTACAAGAACCCGGATGGACGTGCGGACGTCAAGAACCCGGATGTAGGTACTCCAAGTCCTCGAAACAGAGGCAGGGAAAAATCCAGTACTTATCGATTGGCTGATTTATCGACCGGTCATTGGTTCTTTTTCTTGACCGCTGATTGGTCCAAATGGAACTACTCATCCTTCCCAGATTTATCTAGAATCCCACCAAGCTCGTGATCACCACCACAACATCGCCCCCTGGCGGATGCAAGAGTTACCTTTCCCGGCAAAATAGGGGTGTAGATGCTTAGACTATACTACTTTCGTGCCTTGGCTTTCTGGGTGATATGCAGATGATTTGTACTACTTTATTCCCAATTCATGCATGACTTGTTGAAAGATTCCTGACATGAAATTAGATCCCTGATCAAACTGAACAGACTGGGGTAGGCCGACAAGTGTGAAAACTTAACTAAGGCCTTAACAATAGCTTTTGCCTTAATATTCCGTAAAGGAATGGCCTCAGGGAACCTGGTTGAAGCACACATGATTGTTAACATGTATTGATTGCCTGACCTTGTTTTTGGTAATGGACCAACACAATCTATAATCACCCTATTAAAGAGGGGCTTTTGGTATGGTTTGGTTAGGTTTTTCTATCATTTGACATGTGTGGCATGACCTACAAAATTCCGTGACATCTTTCTTTATATTTGGCCAATAGAAATGATTTAGAATTTTGTAGTACGTTTTGTTCACACCTAAATGGCCTGAAAGAGGTGTTTCATGGGCTAGTCTGAGGATATCTAAACGACATGGCTTTGGTATCACAATCTGATACTTAACTGCCCACTCATCATCAGGTGACACATCTGGCAGTCGCCATTTGCGCATAAGAACATCATTCTTACAAAAGTAACACACAGGCTCCTGAGTTACATCACACTTATCTACTGCCCTGTCAAACAACTTGGAAATGTCCTTGTCACTATGCTGTTCATTAACCAGCTGTGATTTTGAAATTTCGTCATTAGAACATTCCAATTTGCTATCAAAATATGGCTTATCAGCCTCATCATTTAAACACACAAAGGTTTCGGCCAAACAAACGTCATCGATGACGTCATCTTTAAGAGACTTTTCAGACTCCTTAGCCAATTTACTCATGGCTCTAGTAACTGCACAAGCAGGATACAAACTTTAAATTTCGTCTTCAACTGGCTCATGAATCTGATCCAAACAAGGCTTGTCAGTTACAGTCGGGTTAACCCCGACCTTATCTCCCGCAAGAGCATTGCCAAGAAGTAACTGAACACCCTCAAATGGTAAAGTACTTTTAATACCCACCGTAACAGGTCCAGAAATCAAGTCGGAAGACAAATGAACGTTATAAAGCGGAACGGGTGTGTAATTTACAGAATCTACCGCTTTAATCAGGACATTACTGCCTGCAGATGAAGAATCAGAAAACGGCAAAATATCTGCCAACACAAGAGACTGGGATGCATCCGTGTCTCGCAAAATCTTCACAGGAGTAGCATTAGAAAAATCACTTGAAAGTGACACAAAACCATTGTGGATAAATGGTTCAAAAATCTCCATAACAGGATTTGAAGAACTGTCAACCTTATCCTTGATAGAACTAATAGGAACAGTGTCCTTGGCCATCTTAACGTCATATACATTATGAACGTCACTAACCTGCTTGGGTATAGATCTTGAAGTGAGGAAACCACTAGGCTTCTGAAAGGCTTGATCTTGTTGTCTTCTTTTCAATTTAAAACAATGAGCCATTAAATGGCCGTCCCTCTTACAATAGCTGCAAACGGGAGACTTATTTTGAGTGTTAAAAGTGGGTGACTGAGACTTTGTGTTTGACCTTTGACCTTTGTAACTGGGGTTAAAAGTTTTAGGCCTTGAGAAAGAACTGGATTTGTTACCTGGGATGTTAGACTGGAATGAACTTGGCTTAACAGCATTGACAAATGATAATTTGTGTCAGAGCGTATTCATCAACACATCGGGCTGCTTCGTCTAAAGTGTTGGCATTCTTTTCATCAAGAAATGTTCTAACATCACATGGATACACCTTTTAATTTCCTCTACCAGCATAAGCTGTCTAAGGTTTTCAAAGTTGTTGTCAATTTTAACCGAAGCACACCACCTATCAAATAACTGTTCTTTTGAACGAGCAAATCCTACATGAGTCTGAGAGTTTCCTTTTTCACAACTACGAAACTTTTGTCTATAGGCTTCAGGAACTAATTCATAACCTTTAAGGATTAAATCCTTCACTATATCATAATTTGATGCTTGTTCTACCGTCAATTGAGTGTAAATGTTCCTCTCTTTCTAATTCTAATCTCTTTAACGCCAGCTGATTTTGCAATTCTAATTTATTTATTTCCAAATAATCAGCTGTTTCCTCAGTTAAATCAAAATCACTTTCATCTCAAAGATGTTTGCTAACAAAATGTTTAATAATGAGTTTCTTAATTTCTTGCTTTCTCCAACATGTTTTAACTTTAATTTGTAGGAATTTACACAGCGCGAACAAATCCTCTTTGCGTAGTTCGTCAAATTCCTCCTGACTAGGCTTTGAAGCAAACTGTGCTGGGTCAAATAACATTCTGATAATATACTACTTCTCGACTTCACAAATTCAGACGATGTTGCTATGTTGCAAAGCTAGAATGTAAACAAAGCTCGCGGGCAGGCCCCCAATTTCTGCTACGTCTGAACGATAATACAAAAACGCAACAGAAAGCTTTTGTGAAATCGAGGACTAACAATCAAATATTTATTTACAATACTAAAATCATATACACATTAAGAAAGATGAATACATCAACAAACAAATATGAAATATAGTCTTACTGGTCAATGCTATACCGGTGTATCCCGGTGTCCGTACTAACGTGCAGATCTCTATACAGTCCAGGCCGACGCACAGAAATTGCGTTTCTGTATTTTGATAGTCCACACCGCTCAGCTGTTGCCCAGGTTCCGTCAGTTCAATTATGTAAATAATACCGCCGTAAAAATACAGGAGTAATTCAACAGGAATATACAATCCAGCAGTCAGTAATCTCAGGTAAAGGCAATGTCCAGTAGCACAATCTAATGCACCCACATAGAAGCCGTTTGAATCTACCCTCGATCACTGAACGTCGAGCTATTTAAACTCTATCGGGCATTCGATATTATTCTACCAAATCAAGAAACTTCCACCGGTACAGCAATGACGTCAGAATTTAACCCAGATACGAAAACAACAGCTTCTAGAAAGCTCGACAATGATTAACCCACAACAGTATGTATACAAGCGTATAAATGTGCAGATGGCGCTGTGTAGATGTGTAGATGGCGCTGTGACCCAATTACCATCGTAATAATCAAAACAAAGAGATCTCTTACAATAGCCCAGTATCTCACGTACATTTTGAATCTAATTACATATGCCTAAGATCAAGATTTGATGGTCAAATGCAAAGTGGCGGTCATATGGGGTCATCTGATAATCATATTTTTTCTTGTTGCTCATATAATTCAAGGCATTATTCTTAGCTCTTTGTGCCAATTGATCAAATCCGAGAGATATCTAACAATAGCCTGAAATCTTACCCCGACTTTGAATCAATTTGCATATCCCTAAGACCAAGATTTGATGGTTGAATTAAAGATGGCGGCCATATGGGGTCATCTGAAAATCAAACTTTTTCATGCTGCTTGTACAGTTTTGGGCATTATCCCTAGCGCGTTACGCAAATTTATCAAAACCGAGAGATCTCTTACCATAGTCTAACACCTCACGTTCATCTTATATCTATTTATATATCCCTAAGAGCTTCATTTGATGGTCAAATTCAAAATGGTGGCTATATTGGCTCATCCTACTTTTTTATGGTGCTCTGACAGTGTAGGGCATTATTCTTAGCTGCAAATTTATCAAACTTGAGAGATCTTTTACCATAGCGTAATATCTTATGCACATTTTAAATCTAATTTCTTCTCCCTAAGATCTAGATTTGATAGCCAAATGCAAAATGGCGGCCATATGGGGTCATCTTAAAATCATACTTTTTTTCATGTTGCTCTTACAGTTCACGATATTATTCTTAGCTCACTGTGCAAATTTATAAAAAAAAAACTGAGAGATCTCTTACCAAGCCTAATGTCTTACGCAGATTTTGAATCTATTTACATATCCCTAAGGTCAAGATTTGATGGTCAAATTCAACATGGCGGCCATATGGGGTCATTTGAAAATCATACTTTTTTATATGTTGCTCGTTTAGTTCAAGGCACTATTCTTAGTTGAAAGTGCAAAGTTATCAAAACCGAAGGATCTCACATCATAGCCAAATACATGTTGCATACTTTGAATCTATTTGCTTTGTCTTCAGATTATAAATCATGGTTAAATTCAAAATGGCGACCATAAGGAGCCATCCGGAAATTCGTGGGTATTTTCTTCATGTTGTCCTCATATAATTCAATGTATTTGTGTTAATATAGAGCTAAAGGTAAAATTCCTCAAAGCCAAGCCTATTCATAAAATAGATCGATCTGTATATTTACAGTCCTAGTTTGACTATTCGTATAATCATCAGCTTGGGAAATAATTGGAGAATTAAAGATGGCGGACATTCGAATCTCGTTCATTTCGGTAAATGTAATTTGTCAAACTCAAAGGGATTATTATAAACTTGAAGCAGACATTTCATAGAACTGAGCTGTTTAAACTCTTTAGCTGGTCATCTTAGGTCAGTTGTCAGAGTCTATTCGACAGACAACATAATGGTTTTTATGCCTAACTTAAATCCTACACTAAATACAACTAATTCAGCCTGAATACCCATTTGTAACAATTAGTAAAACCAGGGTGGTATCCCATCCACCTTAATCCCTACCACGCAAAGAACTAATTTAGCATGGATAGGGGCCTACTCATTTGTAACAAAAATTGCCATCAAAACTTGTTTAAAGCGCATTTTATGTCCTTGATCCGCTGCCTGCTATCATAGAACGACCAAATATTGACAGCTGAAACTTCTCGACTGCATAGCTTAACGGGCCTCCCACAAAAATATATTCAGCTGTGGGAGCTGTGTCATTACGATCATCAGAGGGGTACGGTATGTTCGCTTTCAAGACTACCTGTCTGCTACCTCCTATTTTTGTGGGAGGCCGGTTGGCCGAGTGGTTTAGATCGCCGACATACAGTGCTGGCGATTAGGTGCCTGACTCTGGGTTCGCTGATTCGAATCTCGCACGGGACCTGACCAATTGTTCAGCACTAGAATTTGTGCTATTCTGAGATAGTGTAATCCCAAAATAAGGGAAATACTGTTATACGATCACTTTCTGAATGATAAAAAAAAAGAATATATCTATAAATGTGATCAAATATGTGAGTTGACTGTATTGCCGGTCTGCAAAGGCTGTGTATCTAGGTCGATAAATTTTATCTTATCTTATCTGTATCACGTTCAGATCAGGTTTCTTTATCCAATCTCATTAAAAACAGGCCCAGAAACCGGTTCTCTAACTGATTCAAACCGGTTCTCTAATCGATTCACTTACGCCGGAGTGGATCTGTTATTAATCCGATTTGGTTCCTATCACTTTTCACACCCGGAACCCTACGCCTACGGATAGTCCTCTTTCTTTTTCTCACCCGGGTGTTCTAGTCAGTCGCCTTTTACAGCAAGCCGCCCTTATGCAGGAGTCAAGCGAAATCCCCACCCCACCCCAACCTCTATTCAAAGATCCGTCCTTGTGGGAGATTACCTAGGATTCACAACAATTTTATACCCCTATACCCAGGGGTCATGTAGATCAGCCTTATGCACTAGCCTATTTTGGTGGGCATGTGGGCTGCATGAGCTTTCGTTGTGTACAGTAGTCTGACCGTCCAGTGATACGCGCAAACATATTGGGACAGATAGCCTAATAGGGAAAGGGCATGTCCGTATGCGCAGAGGCAGTGTTTGGGGGAGATGTGGGCCATGAGTAGTCCCAATGTGGCATGCATGGTGTTCTCTCATAAGCCTGGTTGGTTGACCGGTGATATACGTATGCGCACTCCACGAGTAGTGGAGAAAGTGTATGTTTAAAGGCGCGCATATGCATGGTGAGGGTTGTATGACATTGGCGTTCAAAAAGTTTACATTGTATATTCAATCCATCAAGCAACCACATTGGACTCATCACTGAGATGTTAAAAGTCACGTGACTGTGACGTCATCAGTAGTAATAAAAGCGCAAACACGGTCAGATGCTCATTCTGGAGTAGAGGCCTACATACACCCCTATACACTAGCCCATAGAGGTAGGCATGTTGGGTGAAGGGACTCTGGTTGTGCATTGTTATGACCATTGCAGGTCCATTGATACGCGTATGCATACGGGAGAGCAGTAGAGAAAGGGCATGTTCGCATGGGCGTCACTAGGATTTTTCAAGGGGGGGTCGACTATCATAGCACTTTAGGCGAGGGTCCAGGGGCAGCCTGGGATCCTAGATCGCCGGAGATGCGTTCTAAGCGATTTCCCGGAATTAAATCTGAACATAATATATGCAGATTAGGGTTATATTATACAGCTCTGGGACCTTAGATCGCCTGAGATGCAGGAGCGATTTCAAAAATTAAACTAACACATCATTTGTCAAATATCAGTATTATATTATTTTATTCTCTTGTCATCTTAAAAACACAATAATAATGCTTTGGGCCGATAAACCCAGTGGCGTCGGAACGTAGTTGGAAGTGGGAGGGGGGAGGGGGAGGCACTATCACAGCCCAACAGGCGGGGGTCCAGGGGCCGCCTAGGCCCCGGAAGCTCCGGGGTCCTCGATTGCTGGAGATGCGTTCTAAACGTTTTCCCGGAAATAAAACTAGTTATATTTAACACATAAAAAAAAACACATAAAAACGATGACCTTTACATCATGGAACATTTACACAAAGCTAAAATGAGCGATCCTCACAGCCTGACAGGCGGGGGTCCAGGGGCCGCCTAGGCCCCGGAAGCTCCGGGGTCTCCGGTTGCCGGAGATGCGTTTTACACGTTTTCCCGGAAACAAATCTGAACACAATGTATATAGATTGATATTGAAGAATATGCCGGACTCCATTTGACTTCCTGGTTTGACACAAACAAAACAAGCCTATATAACACACCACTACGGGTTCTGGCACTTTATCTGTAATTTTTATGTGAGGACATAGTCAGTTAGGGATGCTGAAAAGTCGGGAGGCTCAAAGATATTTGCCCCCCCCCTCCCTCCCTTAAATCAAATGTCGTTCCAGTAGTAGTAATGTATGAAGATGTTACTGTCAGGTCCGTGTCTCCTCGGTCAGGTCCGTATACAAGTGGGGTTTTTCCCACAACGTCGTTCACTTCCACGAAAAGACACGGAGGTGCCCGAAGACACACGAAGGTCACCGAAGATGTCACGGAGATCACCGAAGAGACACGGACGCGCCCGAAGATGTCACGGAGGCGCCCGAAGAGACAAGTGGGGTTTTTCCCACAATGTCGTTCACTTCCGAGTCTCTTCGGTCACTTCCCACGAAAAGACACGGAGGTGGCCGAAGACACGGACGTGCCCCAAGATGTCACGGAGGTGCCCGAAGAGACACGGAGGTCACCGAAGATGTCACGGAGATCCCCGAAGAGACACGGAGGTGCCCGAAGATGTCATGGAGGTGTCCGAAGAGTCACGGAGCTCACCGAAAAGACACGGAGGTGACCGAAGACTCACGGAGGTCACCGAAAAGACACGAATGTCACGAAAAAACGTATAAAAGTGGAAATTTTTAGGGGATTGCTGCATTCATTGGCCTGCTTGACCAACCTGCCTCACCAGTCTACCTGACCAGCCTGAACCAATCTGACGACAGGAGAAATCACCGGGACTTGCCTCACCGCAGCATGAGACGTGGAGAAGATTTTCCAGGGGATCCAGGAGCGCCTCCGGCTGATGCCTTGCCCGAAGACGAGCGTGTGAGTGAGATTTATCGACGTCACTGGAACACCATACGCCATTGTTTTCACCGTCACCGTCGTCTATTGGACTTGTATAACTTTCGACTGCAGGACCTCACGTATCTTTCTACCTATGCCGAGAACATTTTTACAGACCAGGTGACAGCTTTCAAGTTGAATATTACATTCGGCTACATCTTACGGCACAAAGAGACGGACCAGTTGCGGTATTTTTATCCCAGCAATAATACCTATGTGTTTGATCAACCCTTCACGGTGACGGATGCAATTTCTCTGGAGCCACTCATCGAGCAACTCACTACGTTGGACCCGTTGGAATGGGCGCGTCTGCAACGGCCCAATACCAAATGGATTGTGGAAATGGTCACCAACGTCACATTTTTCGTCACCAAAACGAGAGATCATCCTATCGGTGCTCCTGTCACTCTTCCACCTTGGCTGCTTCATCGAAAAGAACTGTATGCGTTAACGCGAGGCGTACATGGCCCCTACAAAGACCGGAAATGTCTGTTTCGGTGTTTGGCCGTGCATTTGGACGAGTGTGATCCCCGGGCTTGTGACAAAGTGGCCAATGGCTATTGGAGACAGTATTTGCAGGAGCAAGACCTGGATGAGCGGCAGTTCCGGGGAGTCCCTTTAAGTATTTGGATGTCGTGGAAATGTCGTGTTCAGCATCAATATCTTTGTATACCGATTACGACGCGAGGATGACATATTTATGGCTGAATTGGTTCATCGCTCAACAGAACGGTATGCTTCTATGATGAAAGTCAATGTCTTCGACGACGGCGGGGTGAGTCATTTTTCCCTCATCTACGATATGAGCCTGTACGCGCAATCCTACAGTTGTGCCCAATGTCATCGGGTGTTTTACCACTCCGGGCTTTTACATCGACACGAGAAGATTTGTGACAACAGTGTGAAAAGCAAATTTCCTGGTGGGGTGTACCATAATACGCCTACTATTTTCGAAGAGCTGGCCGATGAGGGTCTTGCCATACCGGAGGAGGACCGTTATTTTCCCTACCGGGCGTGTTACGATTTCGAGGCCCTGTTGGAACCCATGGTCATGTTCTCAGCGAAAACGCAGTGGACGTAGCGCCATATTCCCCTGAGTGTGAGCATTTCCACCAACGTACCCGGCTATGACGCTGCGCCCGTCTGTTTCGTGTCGTCGGGGGACTCCCATGAGTTGATTACCCGCATGATGGGTTATTTAGAAGAAGTCAATGCGGCCAGTACGGAATTGTTGGTGTCTAAGTTCCAGGACGTACTGGACCAACTGGACGACCGGATTCCTATACCAGGTGTATCGTTCAGCGACGATGAAGAGTCAGAGTCAGAGTCAGAGTCGGAGACCCAGGAGCCGGAACCCATTCAGTCGCAGGATGTACCTTTACCTAAACCGTATGCGGAGAAATTGAAAGCCCGCTTCCTACAATACCTAGGCCAGTTACCTGTGCTCGGCTTCAACTCGGGGCGATACGATCTCAACATGGTGAAGGAATTTCTCTACCCTTACTTGGCCCAGGCTAATACCATCAAGTCCGTCATCAAAAAGATCAATAATCATATGGCCCTCACTACCACGTCACACCATTTCCTGGATGTACGCAACTACTTAGCTCCCAATTATAGCTATGATCAGTGGGTGAAGGCGTATGACTGTGCACAAACCAAAGGGAGGTTCCCTTACACGTATATATCGACGCTCGGCCGCTTGGAGGAAACACAGTTACCACCCCGGGACGCGTTCTTTGACGATTTGAAGCAAGTGGAATGTTCGGAAGACAGGTACCGGGAACTACAGCAGGTATGGAACGACCAACACATGCAGACCTTGCGAGATTTCCTGATGTGGTATCATAACTTAGATGTGGTTCCTTTCCTCGAAGCGGCCGAGAAAATGGTTCAACTCTTTCGTCGTGAGATGCACGTCGACATATTCAAGGAGTGCTTGAGTTTACCGGGGCTGGCGCTTCGCCATCTCTTTCAAGATTGTCCTACATACTTTTCGCTGATACACCAGAAGGACCGGACATGTACCACTGTCTAAAACAGAACATCGTGGGCGGGCCCAGTCTTATTTTTCACCGCTACCACGAGAAGGACGTCACCATTCTCCCCGGTGGGAAATCCTGTGCTAAAATCATCGGATTCGATGCCAATGCCCTGTACCTGTGGTCCCTTGCCCAGCCCATGCCCAGCGGTCATTATACGCGCTGGTTGGCGGAAGGTCAGCATTTCAGACCGCAACGCAACCCCTACAAACATCTCGCGGACCAGTGGTTGGACTGGGAAGCCTATCGACGGGGAATTTCTATACGCCATCAGACCAACGCCACAGAGAAGCGCATAGGAGATCGTCGACTCCCCGTCGATGGGTTTGCCCTTGTGGGTAGAACACCGACCGTATTCCAGTTTTATGGATGCTATTGGCACGGCCACGAATGCCATTTCAGCGCTGCACGCTTCAACCAACGACGTGGGAAATCGGCGGATGAATTACGGGAAGAAGTCCAGGAGAACGGGGATTACATCAAAGAGAGGGCCTACCAGCTCATCGAAATGTGGGAGTGTGAATTTCACACCATGTGCCAGGCCCTCTCACATTTACGCCGTTTCCTTCAAGCGCGCGAGTACCCTCTCAGTCGTCGGCGACTCCTGACTCTGCCACAGATGTTCGACGCCATTCGTTCCGGAGACCTCTACGGCTTTGTGGAATGCGACGTGCATGTTCCCGACACTCTCAAGCCACTCTTCGCCCAGTGCCCACCCATCTTTAAAAACACACTGATGGGTCGGGATGACATTGGAGACACCATGGGTGCCTATGCTGAGCAACACGAGTGTTTGCCTCGACCTCGACGGATGTTGATTGGGAGTATGTGGGCAGAGAAAATCTTGCTGGGCACTCCGCTACTGCAGTGGTACATCAGCCACGGCCTGGAAGTCACGCGCGTGTACCAAGTATTACAGTACGTACCCAACGCCTGTTTTGCGGAGAATGCCGACATCGTGACGTCTGCCCGTCGTCAAGGCGACCAAGATCCGAGTAAGGCTATCATCGGTGAATCGTGGAAGCTCACGGACAATGGCTATTATGGCAAAACGGTGACTAACCATGATAAGCACGTGAACGTGAATATCTGTACCACCCAACAAGCCCGCAAAAAGTCAATTCTCCCCTGTTTCGGTCCGTCGAGGTCATCGATGACGACACGTATGAAATCACTTTAGCCAAAAAGACTATCCGTTACAACCTGCCCCTCCAAATTGGATGTATGGTATACCAGGTGGCCAAGCTGAGGATGCTCCAGTTTTTGTATGATTTCATGGGTGTGTATTTTAATCCACCAGACTGGCAACTCATGGAGATGGATACAGACTCTGCTTACATGGCCGTGTCTAATGCGGATTGGGAGTCCCTGGTCAAACCCGAGTTACGTGCACAGTATGAGGCGGAACGGGACCAGTGGCTACCTCGACGTGACCATTACCAGTACGACAAGCGGACGCCGGGCCTCTTCAAGTTGAAGTGGAGTGGCGATGCCATGATTGCTCTCTCCTCGAAGACGTATTACTGTTACGGTGGAGCGGAAAACAATAAGTTTAGCTGCAAAGGGGTGAACCGGCGCGATCCGGCCATCGACAAAGCCTTGTACCTGAACGTGCTGCAAAGCCAGGCCAGTGCGAGTGGGACTAACAGAGGATTTCGGGTCGTGGACCACCAGACGCGGGCGTACATCCAGAAACGAGACGCCTTCACATTTTTCTACCCCAAGCGGAAAGTCCTTCCCGATGGCATCAGTACCACTTACCTGGATGTGTTAAACTATGCCATTTGATATACTTCTCATGATACGAGTTAAAACTATAACTGTAAATAGTCAGAATGGTCGCCAGTCCTAAGTGCTGGTCTGCGCAATGCAGGATGTGGGTTCGAATCCTACTCCTCAGTTTTACACACCTACTGTATTCTTTTGTACATATTCTATACATTCTTGTTCACCTGAATAAAAAAGTCAAAAACATTACGTGTGTTTTTTCATGAATTTTTTTTATTGAACATCAATGAACGTCAGAACAACAACGTCATAACAAAAACAATGAGAACACCGCGCGGTGCATTGAATCAATTAAGACAACCAGAAAAATGGGGCATGCACATTAAAACGAGAGGCAGTTCAGTCGTATACGAGTACATCACGGTCTTCGGCTTGAGAATAATCATCAAACATTTGTATGATCGTTTGCATAGAATGTCCTCTACTCCGGTGAGTGAGATAAACACACAGTACTGTCCGCATACACTACTCAAGGGTCCTTGTAATCTTTTAGTATTCCAACGCCACACTGTAGTAGATACGTCCATGAACTTCACCAAATCGGGATGCAGGGGTGCAAGTCCGTAGGAATCAAAGTATTCGCCTTGGCCCAGGTGTCCACGTACACAGCCACCCAATGTTCACCGGGTCGAGTACCAGGGTCTGTATTCAGGATGTAGGCTGCTGGGGTGGTTGGGGTGGTGGGAAACACATTGCGTGGAAACACAGCTCGAAAGGGTACCCTAGGATCTCGCTGGAGTATGGCCATCAGCTGCTCTGTATCCATGACTCTAGCTGGCGTAGTCACACAGGACGTTTCTTTGCTGATCCACGGTGATAACGTTATCAAACTTGGCGTAGCAAATCACGTTAATGGTATGGAGTAGAGGGACGGAGAAACGCAGTTCCAACAGTAAGTTTCCTTTCTTGAGCAAGGCCAGTTGATGATCGTGTTCCAAGGTTGGGGTGAGGTCGAAGGCGAACAAAGTGTACCCACGGCTAAAGTCTCGTCGAGTGATGGTATTTCCTTCGTCCTGATTGTTTTGTCCTGTGGCTGTAAACAGGTTCAGGTAGCTCCGCACATAGTGATGGTTACCAAAATCCGGTTGTAACAGACGCGCTGGAATTTGATGGCCGGCCACGTGCAGTGCCAAAAAGTTGAGGTTGAAATGTTGAAAGTGGAACGGATTCTCACCCCACTGTCCATTGAAACTGGTGTTGGTCACACACGCCAGGGTAGGACGTTTAGGGAGATCCCCTAAAAAATAAATTTTCACGATTGACCATCATCGTACCTGCCGGCACAGAGAACACCTTGGTCTGTACGCGTCGGATGGGGCACAGGGCTGGTTTTTTCGATAAGGCTTCCATGTGACTCACCAACCCAACCAACAGGGCTGCATCTTCTATGATGATCTTGTAATTGGGGGCATCTCCATGGGACATCAAGGCGAAAGTGGGTGGGGAACGGATCAACTTGATCTTGATGGATACACCGTTCATCATGTAGCGGTCTTGCAGGAACAGATCGGCGTGCAGTCGTCCCATCATATCGACGGACCGCCTACCCGTTGTAAACTGCCTGCGATGACCGAACCCATTATTGGCAACGGTGGTGGCATCCATGGCTCCGGGCGTATCCCTGTAGTACAGCGAGGCTTGCAAGTGTGTGTTTTTTGGCATCTTCTCCGTACGACAACAGCGTCTCGATGTAGGCTCGGTACGGGTACGTATTGGTGGACGTACTGATGAGTTCATCGTTCAGACTGATATCCATCTGTTGGAACAAGGAGTGCAGCCAAAGATTCACCGGGCCTACCACCGCATCGTTCCCGATGGGTGTCCCGTCTGCGTCCACTATTTTGACTTTCACGTACAAGTACGTGTGGGCTAAATCAAGGTAGGCCGTATCTTTGTTTTCAATGGTAAATTCCAGCGGTCCCGTGCCCGTCAGGCTAGCCAGGGGCCGATGTTCTACCCAACGTCCTTCGGCGACACTGGTCTGTGTGGGTGGAATAGTCCACAAATCCAATTCACTGTTGGTAGACGGACACGAATTCGGAGTGAATGAATGCCATTATTATCTCTCTTACCCTTCTTCTTCCGGGGTGTGCGTCGTCGGTGTGTCGGTCGTCGAATGACTCTTCCCTGTGCCGGTGGTTGTCTTTTAATGGCTTTGGCGATCAAGACGCTGCTTGCTTCTTGGGCCCGTCGTTTCAAGGCTTGTCGGGGCGCCGTTCCTCTCAAGACATCACCGGCCACTCGCAGTCCACTGCGTACCGCTTGTTTACCCACCGCTTTTACTCCCCGTGTCACCAAGGGCAAGAACGTTTTGACGATGCTGCGCAGTATGTTACCCAACCCGTGACCTCGTTGCATGCGTGCACCGCTAAAGATGGGCAAGCTACCTCGTGCGTATGCGTGCCAGTTCCTCGTACGCAGGCTGCCAAGCTCCATAACACCAGAGGATGCGAGCCACGGGTGGTGAAATGAGGGCTGACCCGTGTTGGATGAGCCGTTGAACGAAGTGTGCTTTTCCCGACCCGGTCGGTCCAGCGATGAGACACGTCAAGGGATGCTGCCACCGAGGATCCATAGGTTATTTGGTGATTTGCGCCAAGCGTTCAGAGGCCCACCACCGTTGTCGTGGATCCCACCGGGTGTCGTAGTCGTTCGGGTACCGTTGCCGTGGTAAACGTGGTACTATACCCACTCTAGGTGTTAGCGTCGTGGTGGTGGTGGTGGGAGTCCTATGTTGCCGTGGTTTTGCCCTGGTAGCTGTGATGGTGGGCAGGTATTGGACGAGTGGATGGTAGGTTGAAACAGGATATCAGGTGCGCCAAATCGTAGAAGACTCCTCCAAATAAGGTACCCAGAAGCACTAGTAGACACACGACGGTACCGACTTGTCCTTTTCGAGTCCGCAGCAGTAAGGGCAGATGTGCACTATCCATGGTACAACCCTAGACTGAAGGCTGTCTAGAATTTATAGCTGTTTCATGTCACGGGCTGAGACCCAGGAATTAAACGAACTGGACCAACCTTGCCATTTGACGAAATGATAGGGGATGCCACGTCGACGTTCCGTTTTCAAAATCTTTTCCACCGTGTAGTAGTCTTTCCGTGTTTTTACCACCGGTTGTAATTCTGCCTCGTAAAACGTGCCTTGCAGTGTTTCCCCTTGTAGATCTTCCAGTTGATAGACGTGTGGGTTTCGAGGGCCATGGCGAACGATGACAAAGTGCTCGTCACTCCAGTTGGGCAAGTAACATTTCTCAAATTGCCCTTTGACTTTACTGATCCGTACCACATCCCCACGTTTGTAACGGGGTGACGTGAGTGGACTTGGTTCTATTGAGTACAGCGTACGGCGCACTTGATGTTCGTTGTGTTCCGTCACATCGAGGGGAGCCCGCTGGATACTGCGATGATAGGCTCGATTGTACCCTTGGACCAGTTGAGGTAGGACATCGATGTACCGTCGGGTGTTTTGGGCGGTAAAATACTTGTACATCCGTCCTTTGAAGGTCCGATTGAATCCGATTGAAGAGGCTTTGGTCTCATTGTACGTATGGAAGAAAAACACCTTCTGTTTCTTAAGAAAGGCTTGAAAGTGGCGGTTGAGAAATTCTGTGCCTTCATCCGTTTGCAAATAGAGGGGTTTGCGACCCGTCTTGAAAATCTGCTGGAACGCTCTTACCAGATTCTCTTCTGTTTTAGTCCGGATGGGTAGCACCCACGCGTACTTGGATAAAATATCGATAGAGGTCAACATGTACCGATGCCCATCATTGTGGGCAGCAAATCGACTCATATCGACCAAATCGGCCTGCCATTGTGCGTCTACGCCTCATACGATGACTCGGTTACGGCGAAAATGTCGTCGGGCTGCTCGATGTAAGCTATAAGTGTCTTGGGTTTTTAACCATTCTCGAACTTCAGTTCGACTGATGCCTTGGGAATGTGCAGCTCGAGCGAGCGCTCCCACAGCGCTATAAGCGGCTGGACTGGTTGGGTTGTAATACAAATCTGTTAACACCTTGTTCACAGTCTTACTCCACGTGCACTCGTGCCGGTCGGCCTTGCGGGTGCTCCACTGGCTTCCCTTTCGGGACCCCCTGTGCGTGCCCCTCTGGGTGCCCCTCTGGGTGCCCCTCTGGGTGCTCCTCTGGGTTGCGCTGTTGTGTGTTCGCTTCATGGTAAGACACTGACACTCTAGCCTGTGTGCACCCTATAGATATAGAACTTCATCGACAATGGGGAATACTTTTTCCAAGGCCGTCCATAGATCAGGGTCCAGGGTAAAAGCACCATCGTTCAGACAGAGGAGTCGAGCAATAAAGGCGCCGCGGAAAATGTAGACGTCGTCACACAGGTGAATGCTATCACCGTCGAGGTCACCCAACAACACCCGTTTCAAGGTAGTCCAGACTTCCGGTGACAAAGAGACGCGCGCTTTGGGTTCAGGCGTACACCAACACCTAAGTCCGCTATCGATGAGGTCCACTCGTTTGGGGTACAATAGGGTGCAGCCAGGTGTAAGAGTTCGGGTAGCCACAGAGTTCGCGTCGGGGTGCAGTAAGTCGTGGACGTCGGGGATAATAGCTTTCAGCGCCTGACATAATGCAGGACGGGGTGTGATATGGGGACCACCACGCTGTTCTAATCGGGGAAAAAAAGAATCATCTCTACCACTTCGTAGGTAGACACCGACTCCCACGTGCATGAAATCTACTTCGGGCTCTTTTCCCTGTAACAACCATGTCAATAGAGTCCACCCTGCTAGGGTTAAAAATAGCTTCACCTCTCGGGGTTGTTCTTCGATGAGCTGTAGGTGATGGTCATTGACGATCAGGGTGACGCTGGCGGCGAGTTGGAACAACGTAAGCTCATCATCTGCTCCGTGCGCTCCCATGGTGGTGAATGACAAAACACCGTCTAGGGAGGTCTGTATATATAGAGTAGCGCGCTGTGCAGGCGCTTATACTACACCCTGTCAGTGCCTAGTGGACTAACCTATACTCCCCGCAAAATAGGGTTGGATGGGTAATTTTTATACTACAATGTCAAGTGCCCCTATGGGTATAATTAACTCCTAGTCCGTAGCCGTACACGTTAGTTTGTTATTTGTTCGTGTCTCTCTATCCTAATCCGTACCCGTACACGTTCTGGTTTTATTTTTCCGTCTCCCGTCACCCTCGGTAGTGTCATGTTAAATTAACCCCTAGTCCGTAGCCGTACACGTTATAGTTTTATTTTTTTCGTGCCTCTCTATGCTAGGCCGTACCCGTACACGTTATAGTTTTTATTTTCCATGGCCCCACCTTCGTCACAGTCCGTGATCATTCGGGGTGTAATGTTATAGAGATACGAATTGATTTAACCTAGGATTTTGCTATACCAGTTTGGTGCAAAAACACGGGATTGAAATGTTAACCCAGGAGGTATTACAAGAGCCTTATTGGGCCAATCAGCGTCCCGTATTTCAACCAATGGAAATGACGGAGACAGAACCAATGAAAGAGGTTCGCCCTGTTTTAACAGCCAATGAAAATCCACTCTATATTCAGTATAAACCCCAGGGGACGCGTGGGGAAAAGTCGCATTCAAATCACATTTCTCGACCCGTAAAGACGTATTGAAGATATTGAAGATCATAAGCAGGGTAGCGAAAATGTCTACGACGAAAGGTGCGGCAAAGGAGAAGAGGGAGAGAGAGGAGCTGGCGAGGGGAGTGAAAGCCTTTTGGCTAGAGGAGATTCAAAGATGGACGCGTGACAACACCAACTACACGCCGCTGTCCTGGGCGGCTTTGTACCATAGTGTTACAAGGGCGCTCACCACTTTAACCGGGGAGGACTGGTTAAACTCGCTCCGAGATGCCCTCAACGAGCAACAACAACAGCTCCAGGAGAGACAACAACGCCAGCCGGAGTTTGTAGACATCGGAGAACTACCCAGAATTCCGCCAGCCTCATTTTTGGACAACATCCCATCAGTGCCGGATGAATCGGATGAATCAGATGAAGAACAACAACAGCCCGGACAATACTTTTCCGCCAGTTTGATGGAATAAACAGGAAAACTTCCATCCCCTGAATAAAACAGAGTAAACAAATTGATCTTAGAGTCCCTTTTCAGGGCCACCCCAATCTCACGAAAGGGGACTTCTAACGTGGCACAATCAGGTCCTACAGTTTGTGAATCTCCTCTCCTCTATATTCTATGATTACCAATCTCCAACGCCAAAAAAAAATCTGCCATCAAAGTCCCTTTTCAGGGCCAACCCCTAGCCTTCCAAACAGCACTTATAACAATTACCCCTAGACCCTACGAATGCAAATCTCCTCTCCTCTATGATTACCAATCTCCCACACCTCCTCACAAAAAAAAATTTTTTTTACACTCGGCTTTTTCCGGGACTACTCGTTATATTATTACCGTACATTCATACTAATAGCTTGCTCTTTCGAGTATAATTGGTGGTCCTCATAAGGACCGTTAGGAAGATGTGAGGGGATTACATCGATCGGAACAGGTTTTCGCGCCTCTTGGTACACACGGGACATTTCAGCGCGACGAGTGTACACGCTATGGGCTTGTAAGTGAGCGTAGGGACTGGTCTTCCTGCATGTCTGTGGATACAGCGGATACATAACGCTTGGTATCCACACGGGAAAATAGCGAATTTGGCGTAGCGACTACTGCATTGGACACAGGGCAAATACTGTGCCGCTCCCTATGTTGTGTCTCGCTCCAGTCTTCTTATTTCGGTACAGTAGTACTCAAGATATCGCTGCTGTAAAACAGCCATCTGTTCTTGTTTTTGTTCTTTTTCTTGTTCTTGGTCTTCTTCGAGCATATCTTGTACGAGTTCATCAAGCTGTTCGTCGTAGGTACTATCAAGCCGAACGTCGTAGGTACTATTGTCCACTCCATCGATGAATTCACCGGTTGCTTTTTTCTCGTTCTTGTTCTTGGTCTTTGTCTTGTTCTTGGTCTTGTTCTTGGTCTTGGTGTTGGTCTTGATGTTTGAACAGATCTTGTATGACTCGTTCAAGCCGTTCGTGTTGGGGGGTACTATCAGGCCGTACGTGGTAGGTATTATTGGCGGTGACATCTCCATCCGCCGCCTCTTCTTTTTCTTCTTCGTCGTCTTCAATATCGATCAATTGACCCGTGGCATGGTGAAGATACTGCCGCTTTTGTTGTGAAACTGGGGTCAAAGTCTCGCTGCCATCTTACCGGCTGGTCTTCTTTTTCTTCTTGTTCATCATCTTTGCATAGCTCTACTAATATATTGTCAAGCGACGACGCGTTAATAATATTGTGCACTCCATCAATATCCATGTATTGAGCCATGATGTAGTTCAAAATGAATGGATAGCAGACGACACATCGCGCTTTTTATAGTACCGTAGAGCGCCCGTATGAGGGCGCGGACGTCACCGAAATCTTCATACTGAGCAAGTGTGCCTGCTCAGACCCGCTGAAATTTTGTGTTTCTTTTTCATCTTCAAACCGGTCTCATTTTGCAATAAATGCGAGTTGACGTGTAAAACTTATTTAAACTTGAACTTTGGGAGCTTATAGTGTATCGCTGAAAAATTCAGAAGGCTGGCGGCAGGCTAAAACTATTTTTTAATCATTTTGTCGGTTTTAGACCCGTATGGTTATGGGTGTGGTTGTGTGGAAAACCCGGTAAATTTGAAATAAATCGGCTTACCTCCGTAAAAACATTTAGGTGTGTTCCTCACATCCTTATAATGTCACCCTGAAAATTTTAGCAGGTTTATCGATGGAAAAGTGTGAATTTTTGTCCTGCCACTCTTGCTACGGTAACACAGCACTATACAGTATGGAGCCGAGTGTGTGTACAGCTATGCGTGTCAATGGCTGTGTTACCGTAGCAAGAGTGGCAGACAAAAATTCACACTTTTCCATCGATAAACCTGCTAAAATTTTCAGGGTGACATTATAAGGATGTGAGGAACACACCTAAAGTGTTTTTACGGAGATAAGCCGATTTATTTCAAATTTACCGGGTTTTCCACACAACCACACCCATAACCATATGGGTCTAAAACCGACAAAATGATTAAAAAAATAGTTTTAGCCTGCCGCCAGCCTTCTGAATTTTTCAGCGATACACTATAAGCTCCCAAAGTTCAAGTTTAAATAAGTTTTACACGTCAACTCGCATTTATTGCAAAATGAGACCGGTTTGAAGATGAAAAAGAAACACAAAATTTCAGCGGGTCTGAGCAGGCACACTTGCTCAGTGTGAAGATTTCGGTGACGTCCGCGCCCTCATACGGGCGCTCTACGGTTATACTATAAAAAGCGCGCAGTGTCGCGTCTGCTATCCACTCATTTCAACTGCATCATGGCTAATCCTAGTAGACGGTCACTTTTCAACGCAATGAACACGGGAGTATCGACCGAAACTTTCAGGGTGACAATTCGAGACGGAGAACAAAAAGATCCTAGAGAACGGATTCGCTCGAGCGGAGAAGACAACGAACATGTTACAATCATTACGAGCTTGCAGCGTGTTGCTGAAGCTCAGATTGCTGAAGCTAGGATGAGAGGCGCACAACAAGATAGAGAAATAAGGGACGCTGTGCAGGAAGAGGATGATGATGATGAACCAGACGATGAAGATGTACACGGAGAGTTGGAGTGGTTAAACAGTAGTAGACCCCCAACAACTACAGCGTCGATTCAGGCGGCTACCACAACGACGGCTACCACAACGACGGCGACCGCAACAGGAATGACAACACCATCACCAGAGATCAGCCGCCTGAGCCAACAAATTGACGAATTAGAAGACGAAAAGTCTAAACTACGCCTACAACTGGCTAGGGAGCAGAAGAGATCCACCTGTACCGTGTGTCAAGACGATGAGACGATGTACGCCTTTTTTCCTTGTGGTCACCTGTGCCTATGTGGTGTATGCGTGCTAAGCTTAACATGCATAGCGGGCTCGTGCCAGTGCGCAGAGACAGAGAAGCTTCATTTGAAGATACGATGCCCTGTGTGTCGGGGATGGGTATAAGGCACCAAAAAAATATTCCGGCCGTAACAGTGTGATGACCAACCCGCTGTTCTTTTCAAAGGCCCTTATTAGGGCCACCTAATTACACCTGTAAGGGAGAAAACTTTCTAACTACAAGCACAAAACACCAGCTCCCACACCAATACCCCCTTTGCATAGATTGAACACTAACACACATTTGAATTTCTAATATTTTTATTAACACAGTAGAATGAACACAGTAGACTCTTGGTGTTGAATTTTTTTAAATACAATTATACGCTATCAAGGCGGTTAAATGAACACAGAATGAACATAGAATGTAGGAATACGGTGATGTCTGAATGTTCAATATTTATGCAACAAGACTTGTGTGAAATGTTCAATATTTATGCAACAAGACCTGTTTGAACTCGTCATTGTCTTTCTGCCCCTGGTGCACGTATATGAAGGTGGAAATCTGTTCACGTGGAATTCTAGGTGGACAGGCAGCTTGCAATGCCTCGGCAATTTGCACCTCGTTAACGGCGTGTAGCCACTCCGTCATCAGCGCGTCTGATGGTATACTATTGTCCATACACGTATGCGTGTTGAAGAAACCGTTCTTGTTCTGACAGCCTGCACACTGCTGGATACTCAAGTGTCGAATGCGGGGTCTGAGATGATCCAGGAATGTGTCGGTGTACTTCTTATAAATATACTGAGTCACCTGGTCAGACAGGACTTCATGAATTTCAGCTGTGAGACTCTCCAGCTTCCGCCACGCAGGTATTTGCAGGGTGACGCCCTGAGGTAAAGGAATACGCTTTTCTCCCCTCAACTTCCATTTACGAATATGCACCAGCAGCATGTTGTTGAACATAGAACAGGTGAGAAAGATGTCGTCACCCACATAAAATTTCGCTTCGTCGCTCCCCTGGTGGTCAATGACAGCATCGATGGCGTAATAAATGGCGTGTACTCTTCTCCAGGTGTCCAGCGTCAAGGCGATATGCTTAGGTGGTTTGTCGTCCCAGGCCGGTGCGTTAAAATGCACTTCCTCTTCTTTGACACTCAGTTAAATAGGGAGAGAGCTCCCAAGTGTTCGTCTGGGCCGCCTGGTAGGCCTGCTGGATAATGTCATTGATCTCCTGCACAGAGGAAGTAGCACCTCTTCCTTGGCTTCCTCAGGCACTTGCTGGGGCACTGGCTGAAGCACTTGCCGAGATATTTCTAAAGGTGTTAGTCGGGGACGTTTGGCAGGTGAACCGGGTTTGGCAGGTGGACCGGACTCTTGGTGCGTACGTTTGGTACCTGTACGCCCTTCGGTGATGTCCATGTCCATGCCTAAGATATTATCTTCTGAATCCTGGGCTTGAAGTAGACATGCTATTCCTTCATTTCCCGTCTTCTTCAGCGCCTCCACGACGGCTTGAAATGCTAAGGAGCCACGGCATGGTATGAGGTCGATGAGGGCTCTGTTTCGTGCCATATAGGTCTTCTCCGCCATGATCTCTACCCCCAGGTGTTTAGTGATTATGTTTTCCACCATGAGCAGATCACATATATCGGCCACATGCTGCATCTCATCAACGATACGGTGCTGCAGAAGCTTAGCTCGGTGGGATGACTCCATGACTGTTGGCTCAGACTGGTCAGGTCAGTAGCTGCTATGGTGAGATAGGCTGGTGAAGTTGCACTGGTGAGGCAGGCTGGTGAGGCAGGCTCAGGCTGGTGAGGCAGGCTGGTGAAGCAGGTTGGTCAAGCAGGCCAATGAATGTAGCAATCCCCTAACAATTTCTACTTTTATACGTTTTTCGGTGACATTCGTGTGTTTTCGGTGACCTTCGTGTGTCTTCGGTGAACTCCGTGTCTCTTCGGTGATCTCCGTGACTCTTCGGGCACCTCCGTGACTCTTCGGTCACCTCCGTGACATCTTCGGGCGCCTCCGTGACATCTTCGGGCGCCTCCGTTTCTATTCGGTGATCTCCGTGACATGTTCGGGCACCTCCGTGTCTCTTCGGTGATCTCCGTGACATCTTCAGGCACCTCCGTGACATCTTGGGGCACTTCCGTGTATCTTCGGCCACCTCCGTGTCTTTTCGGGGGAAGTGACCGAAGATAATCGGAAGTGAATGACACTGTGGGAAAACCCCCCCCTTGTCTCTTCGGGCGCCTCCGTGACATCTTCGGGCGCCTCCGTGTCTCTTCGGTGATCTCCGTGACATCTTCGGTGACATCCGTGTGTCTTCGGGCACCTCCGTGTCTTTTCGTGGAAGTGAACGACATTGTGGGGAAAACCCCACTTGTATACGGACCTGACCGAGGAGACACGGACCTGACAGTAACATCTTCATACTTCATACATTACTACTACTGGAACGACATTGTGGAAAAACCCCACAACGGACGTCACCGAAAAGACACGGAGGTGAACGACATTGTGGAAAAACCCCACAGACAGGTCAGTACATATCCTATCATGGTGGCGCCCCTGGCGGAAAAAGGGGAACCAAGAGTTACCTCCCTGGAAAAGGTACGCTGTGACGTGTTTTACCTACTACTAACGTCATCATATCACTTTTCATGACTGAACATTAAATTTTCGCTGAAAATATCACAACAATACATCAAACTGTGTGTCATGGAATATATGTCGTGGCCATGGTGAAATACGGACTAGAAAAATGAGACTAATATCACTCCTCATTCTGGAAATTAAAACGTGGCCATGGTAAAATACCGACTAGAAAAAAAATTGAAACCGATATATATTCCGGAAATGAAATTTCACGAATGTAGTATAGCCTTCAGCAAAGTTTACATTCAGTTTATTACCCGTTTTGCACTTCGCAAACGGTAGATCGAAGCTGCCGATGCTTCATTATCAAATCCACACGCATCGAGCAGAAGGAAAAAACACACGAGTTTGTGTTAAAAAATTGAAATAGTAAATTCGCCTGCTTTATCCGTCGAGAGTTCGCCTGCTGTATCCGTCGAGGGTGGAGTCTCATGAACAGAGCTACAGCTGTTTCATAATCCACTTTATGACCATTGTATGTTCATGAGCGCCAAAGCGGAAAGTCGTGGTGAACCCATTGTTGGGCGAACTGACGCGTCACTACTGGAACGGAGCATGCTTACGTTTCTGGAGACGGACTTTCTTTTCCCTTTTGCTTTTTTTTTGTTTTGTTGTGTATGTTTTCTCTGTTTTTATTTTGCTTTTTCTTCTGTTTTTTTTTGGCGCGTACAAGGGAGGGGGGGGGGTCGTTCGCACCTGACGACCCCCCCACTCCCCCCTCCCCCACCCCCCAGCGACGCCCCTGAAGTTCGGATGCGCATGGGAGTTGTTGAGATGTCGGCCATAGTTGAACCAAATCTGCCGTGCGTCGTGTTGGTTCCAGGTGTGTAGAATAAGATTGATGTGGCTGATCGGAAATGCGCGCATGCGCACTGGGAGAGAATAGTAGAGAGAGGGCATGTTTGAAAGCAGGCATCGCATGGTTTGCGTTGCACAAAATTAGGCGAACCCACCCCCCGGGATCCTGACGAGCCAACTAGGAGTAGTGAATAAAGGCGCCATCTACGCCACAAGTACAAGTGCAAGGGAACAATGAACAGTGACGTCATTATGCCGCTAGAACATCACAAGGCACACCACATCCTTACAACAAATCAGAATTAAGTATGAAACGGTTATGACGAGGTAGGTATAAATCTCCTGGTACCTGGAATATAACCCGTGTTCAGTGTTGCTGGGAAATCTATAGCCACAACTGTTCCTATCAATAATACCTTCGGATGATAGTCACACATGGCATTCATTGATCTCCGTGTGCTATAACCCGTACCGTATAAAAGTTCATTTTGATGCTCCTTACCTGTTATTTTCGGGAAGCTAATTTCTTCTTTTCCACGCTTGTCACTTTTATTAAAGTTTAGGGCGCTGGTGACAGCCACACATACATACCTGGTGCACCCACACCTGGTGTACCCTATGCCCTACGGGCTATAGGGTACAGGATGCACCAGGTACATGTATGTGTGCCCGGTGGTGGTGGTGGCGTTGACGGGCGTCAAAAACTGTCGGGGTGCGTATTAGGCAGGTATCCAGATATTTCAGACTGGCCTGACTAAAATACTAAATCATATCAGCCCTCTGTGAGTATGTTTGTTTGTGGAGATCACCATGATAGTGTTACTATCATACATATAAGTGTGCATACCAGGTTTTCGGGAGACTGAACATTTTAATACAAGAAAAAAAACACCCCTTTAAGTCTCTAGAGCGGGCACGGTACTGAAATATCTCCCCGTTTCCAAGCTGAAGGTAAGAAAACTTGTTTTGACCGTGTGTTGTCAGTTATGTCTACATAATTTACTGTTTAATACAGTTGTATGCCTTATGATATCCACTTGCACTATACATGTTTTCAAGTATAACATATAGTCAATGTGAACTGTAACCCGTGAAGTCACCGTCTCCAGAAAGTCACAGTTATTTCGTCACAATGTTATCGGTTATTTCGATACGGCACGGGTTTTCCCAACAGCTTTGTTAAAGTCCATCATGTCTCCATGACATATTTTTTTCCAAACTTCCAGCCTGTCAACCACTCGCTGACAGATTTCATTCGTCTATACACCAATTCGAATATTGCTGCAGCCATAATACCTTGTCATCTCGGTGTCAGCAGACGTGTTTGGCAGTTTCAGCATAACAAAGGTATGTATATTTCACTGCTTGAAAATAACTTGGCTTGAGTTCCTATAGACATCTTAGGCACTTTGGGTAAATTTCTTTGTAAATTCATTCTGTACTTTCAATATTGGCTCAGCGTGAAAAGTGTAAAAGTTACCCATGGCCAGGTTTGTCCAGAAAGTTTAAGAACTATAGACATTGCAGTATTAACGGCGTAACCGTTCTCTATGAATTGACTGGATTTCAAACCAACCACATACTATTCATAGAGTCAGTATGGTATAATCCATCACGACAAACTAAGCTACAATATGAATGAACCACTCATCGATTTCACCATTAACCTACAGTAAACACGTTTCAATCTTGTCTGACTGATGAGGCCTCAACACCAAGACATTATTTTTTTTACACTTTCTTGATGCAAAGTCTTCAACGTGAAGCTCACCCTGTACAGATTTTATACACGAAACATATGAGAACGTTCGAATTATTTCTTTACCACGGTGCTATGACACACTTATACCTACATCTGGCATGATCTGGTTTTAATATAGACGGGGGAAATCCACATAAGCTATTTCAGTCTGCCAGTTGTTTGTTTTTAAAACGACAATATATATCGGCATTATGAAGTTCGCATGTTTCGGGCAAAGAAATAAATGCACGAGTTCACATATCGTATGTCAGTCGAGTTTTCCTAAACAATTTTCGCTCATATATTTGAGATGGAGTTCCACATCTGTTCGACTTATGCGCTGAACAGTTATGTTTGTTAAGTTTTCACCATTCAGTACTATAGACTGGGGGGGATACCCCTGTGACGTCACCGTAGGGAGCTCGGAGCTCGGGATGGAGGAGGGAGCTCGGAGCTCGGCAGGGAGGAGGGAGCTCGGAGCTCGAAGGGAGCTCGGAGCTCGGGAGGGAGGAGGGAGCTCGGAGATCGGAGGGAGCTCGGGAGGGAGGAGGGAGCTCGGAGCTCGAAGGGAGCTCGGAGCTCGGGAGGGAGGAGGGAGCTCGGAGCTCGGGAGGGAGGAGGGAGCTCGGAGGGAGCTCGGAGCTCGGGAGGGAGGAGGGATAACCACGGTAAGTCCACCACTTCTCCGTCTTTTCCTATGTTTCTCAACCACTTGTCTACAGCTTTCTCTTCATAAAACACAACGTCTATGCGTTCTACGGCCCCGTCTGTCAGTGTTGTATCTAGGTGAAGGCCCATGTTCATGACTAAAACATCCATATGTACATTATCTGTTGTTGTTGTTCTCGTCTTTCATGTCTGTTGATCTGTTACACGGCTCGAGGAACCGAGTCTTAACTCGCGTATTCGAGCTCTATAGATTAGTCCCCCCCTTCCCTCAGCACTTTAACGCAATACCTTACCTGGTAGTTCGCTGCAGAATGGGCAGATATACCGTAATAAGGTATGAGGCTCGTTTGGCTAGTCTGTTCTCATCCGTTGATTTAAATATACTGACGGTATTTAGTCCGATACTAAGAAATAGACTACTACATGCACAGGGAAAGAATTTGGCGTAGTTTATGCCGTAATTCCTTGGAAAGTATCGAACTCTAATGAAACCGATGTTGTAGCGGCCCAGCCAACACATTACCGTATTCAGCATCATCTGCCGTTTATAAAGCATTAGCTTCTCCCAAATAAGAAATAACCCAGATATAACCCTACTTACTGATAATCCCTGATGCTGTCAGTGATATGATCACACTTTCGCTGTAAAGTATCCATTAGTCGAGATCCCATATCTCTAGCCCCTGTCATTCACGAGATAAAGGCTATTTCCGGTTTTGATGGTGTCACTTCCGGTTGACCTACTTCATTCGTGAAAACACTCTTATTCTTAACCATCGGGAAATGCCGTTCCCCTCGTCACCCTGACGTCATCCTGCACGCTCAGTCATAGGGGTCAAAGGTCACGTGTGGAGGGAAATCAGGCTCCCATGTTAAAGGGATAGGGAAATTAACCTGTATAGACCCTATATACTACTAGCGTACTTGAGATACAACACTTATCACGAATCGTTAGATTCTTGGTATGTGCTTTAGAAAAGGTTAACCTGAAGACTATACTGTGAAGTAGTGTGGCTCTGTCAGTATATCGGCACCTCTTCCCACTTCCCTTATATGCGTCGTAATTCGTATTAGCGCCCCCCCCCCCCCGGCGCCCGATATAGAATATGAAATTTCCTTCCCGTATCCCATGACATACTCTCTCAATATATGCCTATTTACAAGTGCGAGATGATTACATTATAGGCTCTGGCAAGCTAGACGGTTAGTAAGATAGGCCAGACCGTTATTTAGGCCGACATGTGAATGGCCATTGATTGTAACGCCCACTGGAGTCCGATCAAGGAACTGAAGACAAGTTCGAAGTATTCCATTTTGTTCTCTATGGGAAGGAAGACCGCTACTCAGATATATCAGACCGCTATTCGAGTAGTCAGGGTCTCATAACAGCGCCCCCTGTCGTCGGATTTGGGATATGAATATGCAAACGTATAGAGCATGCAATTTGTAGTTCAAAGTACTCGTAAATAAAGAAAAGTACAGACATTTTTTCTCCATATCTTAAAAATTAATAATTGCTGTTTTCCTCAATTAGCGAACTGCGAGCGCCGGTCTAACTTTATGAGCAATACAATCACGACTGAGGCTACGACCGAGAATTCACCGTATTCTCGTGTCTGAATGTGAGGTGCCGATGAAATCTTTCCCGTGGAGTTTTATGATCTCTTTTTAGTCGCCAGACGTCGTCAATTTGTGCCACCTGTTGCATATCGTTCGAATTCAATACTGCCGCAGCTTCGGGGATCACCCCACAAGATGAAATGTTGAGGTTCTTAGATCGCTTGTTAGACCAGTTGTAACAACGTGAAAATGTCGATATTTTAACGTTTTGAGAGGGTGTAGAATATTACTAATGACGTTCAAATTCAGATTCGTGTTCAACATTGCCTATTAATAGTCTTTAAAATAGGGGATAGTACAACGCGATATATTGTTTTCTACGAATTTTCATATTGCATTCTGATGATCGAATGCGTCACATCTGCCTCCGTATGTCCATTGCCTATAGTATGTTATCCACCTACAATATGTAGGTGGAAATCACTATTTTCATATATATTTTAGAAAATAATTATGTGTTTCTTCTCATCTGGTGAGGCTGCTTTGACGGTCTGTTCAAGGATCTGGACTTAGTTTTGTTTTTTACATTTTAATAGCATTTCCTCATCGAGACATTCCTATCGTCAGATACTCTATACGTCTGATTATGCAAAGATCTTTGGTGCAACTTTTCAGCTCTGTCCATACATTTCTGCAGTTCTGGGAGATAATAGGGCCGTAGGTATTGCTTTTGGAAATAAAAAATATATGCATGTTCCAGGTAACCCAATCACGGGTCAACTTTGAACACTCCGTTAAACAGCAAACATAACCATTACAAGGAACCTGTCAAAAAATACGGCTGATGGGGTTCGTTGCCCAAGTAAGAGCCCACATCTTTGTAATTTTGGAACTGCTGCATTATTAAAAAGTATCAGAGGAATTGAGGTGGAAAAAAGTATCCAAGTATACAATGGTCATTTTTCTCCAGCTGGTAATATCAGCGATATAGTAAATTAGATGCCATGTAAGACTTTATTATCCCACAAACAAGATTTATTCAATATCGGGACTGTTATTGGTTAAATGGTCTCTTGTGGTCTTCTGACTCGGGGTATAAAAGATCCATGTCACGTGCGACAGTGAGACGACGGTCCTGCTTAGAAAGACTAGCTGAACAGACCTCAATATTTATGGAATATCTTCCACTCACTCGTAAAAAGAAATAATGGAATAAAGTCACTGTGCATCATTTTCATTGAAGATTGCACATATGACTCACCAATAGGTGGCATTTGTTCCAAATTGTTGCAATATGTCGGATGTTGGAAAAATTGTTGACGTCTGGGAACTAAAGAACAATCATATGACTACAGGCAAGCTTCCTTCGGCATCTGACATTCACACCCGATAATACAGTGGGTTCTCGGACGTAGCCTAGTAAAAACTGGTTTCCGAACCAAAGCAGATATAAATCAATGAGGTTGGTGCTTTAGCGCGTTACTCGGAGTGCAGCAGAAATATGTGGACCGTTTCGCAAGCGAAACGACCTGAGTATCCCTTGTAGCATTGCGTCTAATCGATAATCCGTTTCCGGTGTTATTGCTACAAGATAAAAGGATTCAGGGCTAATATATTTGTTATTCAGCTTTTCTTTAAGGTGTACAGTAAGTTACGACCCTCCCTGGAACTCGTACACCTTTAGGCCGACACATCAGGGTGTATGAAATTCGGAGAGAGTCGTAACTTTTCGCCTCATGGGTATATGAGTTTCAGAGAGGGTAGTAGCTTCCATACTCCCTGAAAAAAAAACGAATAACTGATAATACCACAGGCAATTGTTTGTATGGATATGCCGGATTCCACGAGTAAACATATCACTGGCCGGAATAAATCTTCGGTCAGTGTTGAGGAAACTTAAAATGGAATCTTGTGAGTACACTTGTGTGGGAATATGACCTTGTGTTTTTTGCAGTATAGCAGGCAAACCTCCACATAGCTATATTTTTTTAAATTATGTCATGTAAGGAGACAAGTTGCTTTTGACGAAAACGACTGCCTTTTACAAAGGCCACCTTTGAGGGTGGATATTTGGTAGTTATACATGTTGGTAACCGCAGCTCATCTGAAAGCTCTTCCCTGCCATCACTAGTTTTTTCTTTCGTTAGAGCGTATCGTTTCAGTTTCTGTCCAAGATATCTGTCTCAGCGTTGCTGACAACACAATGTTTTATACTAGTAGTTAAAACTGTATACATATGCTTTTACTTAAAATGCCATATCTCTGTTTATTGTTTGATGGCAACTTGGAAACTTACGTAGAAGAGACTTAGTACCTTAGCACTGCCATGTATTGCGCCAGTTCCTGTTATATTCCGGGAGGGTATGGCCCTTTGTCTAATGCATTATTATGCCATATAGTTTATTATTATCGGGGCAGTTTCTCCATATTTGATTGGTGAAAAAGTTCCAGATCTTCAATTTTTTTACTCGTTTCGATGATTTATATGCCTCCACATACGGAATATGCTGGGAGATATATGGTGTTTAACATGTTCAGACTGTCGGTCCGTCACATATTCTATGCGTAAAGCACCAGAAGCTTCTCAAATGTTCCTAAAATATTCAACATGGTTGTGTCTGTCCTCTTTACGGGATGAAATATATATTACTAGAGCAACAGTTTTCACTCGATACCTCTGAAATATTAATATTGATGAGGTTTTAAACCTTTTTCGACTATCCCGTCATAAATATGACAGCAATTAAATGTACAGTGTCATGTTTTTACCTCGCTTCCGGAAGGTAGGGGAGAGATACATCGAAGTAACTCTTGATTTGTTCTATTCTATGTTCTTTTTATTTTTATTTTTTTTCTTCTGAGACAGAGAAGTACATTGATCTAAACAGAACACAACACCTACAATATATTATTTTCTCATAAAATAGATTAGCATATGAATAACATTGTTTCTGGGGCATCGAATATACTCCTGACTATTACAGATAGACAAACGCTAGGCTACCGATGATGAACTAGATTGTTTTTACATTTATCTTCCAGGAGGATCCGGATACCTGTGCTCACGGAAGAGCCCTGTGCTGCGAAGAAGTTATAATTCTTGCAGATCATTGTGTTCATGTAACCGAAAGCCGAGACGGTTCGACGCCCAGAAATAATACGTTCTCAAGCAACGACGCATATAACCCAAAAATCCCTGAAAAAAAAGACAAAAAAGAAACACACTAAGCAGACCAGTGAAAAGCGATACAAATGACCATTGTTTCCATATAGCTGCGCCTGGAGATGCATTCTGATCCATCACGAGATGATGGTGATGGTGAAAAGCCATACAAATGTCCACTGTATACAGAAAGGTCATCTGAAGACACACGAGATGATTCATGTTGGAGAGAAGCCATACATGTTGGAGAGAAACCACACAAATGTTCATTCTGTCCATATATCTGTGCAGAGAAAGGTAATCTGAAGAAACACGAGATGATTCATGTTAGAGAGAAACCACACAAATGTTCATTGTGTCCATACAGCTGTGCAAAGAAAAGTAATATGAAGATTCACGAGAAGACTCATACTGATGAAAAGCCATACAAGTGTCCAGTGTGTCCGTATAGCTGTGCAGAGAAAGGTAATCTGAAGAAACACCAGATGATTCATACTGGAGAGAAACCATACAAATGTTCATTCTGTCCATATAGTTTTGTACAGAGAGGTCACCTGAAGAGACACGAGATGATTCATGTTGGAGAGAAACCACACAAATGTCCATTGTGTTCATACAGTTGTGCACAGAGAGGTCATCTGAAGACACACGAGATGATTCATGTTGGAGAGAAACCACACAAATGTTCATTCTGTCCATATATCTGTGCAGAGAAAGGTAATCTGAAGAAACACGAGATGATTCATGTTAGAGAGAAACCACACAAATGTTCATTGTGTCCATACAGCTGTGCAAAGAAAAGTAATATGAAGATTCACGAGAAGACTCATACTGATGAAAAGCCATACAAGTGTCCAGTGTGTCCGTATAGCTGTGCAGAGAAAGGTAATCTGAAGAAACACCAGATGATTCATACTGGAGAGAAACCATACAAATGTTCATTCTGTCCATATAGTTGTGCACAGAGAGGTCACCTGAAGAGACACGAGATGATTCATGTTGGAGAGAAACCGCACAAATGTTCATTGTGTCCATATAGTTGTGCACAGAGAGGTGATCTGAAGACACACGAGATGATTCATGTTGGAGAGAAACCACACAAATGTCCATTGTGTCCATATAGTTGTGCACAGAGAGGTCATCTGAAGACACACGAGATGATTCACGTTGGAGAGAAACCACACCAATGTTCATTCTGTCCATATAGCTGTGCAGAGAAAGGTAATCTGAAGAAGCACCAGATGATTCATGTTGGAGAGAAACCACACAAATGTCCATTGTGTTCATACAGTTGTGCACAGAGAGGTCATCTGAAGACACACGAGATGATTCATGTTGGAGAGAAACCATACACATGTTCATTCTGTCCATATAGCTGTGCAGAGAAAGGTAATCTGAAGAAACACGAGATGATTCATGTTGGAGAGAAACCATACAAATGTTCATTGTGTCCATATAACTGTACAGAGAAAGGTAATCTGAAGAAGCACGAGATGATTCATATTGGAGAGAAACCATACAAATGTTCATTCTGTCCATATAATTGTGCACAGAGAAGTCACCTGAAGAGACACGAGATGATTCATGTTGGACAGAAACCGCACAAATGTTCATTGTGTCCATATAGTTGTGCACAGAGAGGTGATCTGAAGACACACGAGATGATTCATGTTGGAGAGAAACCACACAAATGTCCATTGTGTCCATATAGTTGTGCACAGAGAGGTCATCTGAAGACACACGAGATGATTCACGTTGGAGAGAAACCACACCAATGTTCATTCTGTCCATATAGCTGTGCAGAGAAAGGTAATCTGAAGAAACACGAGATGATTCATGTTGGAGAGAAACCATACACATGTTCATTGTGTCCATATAGTTGTGCACAGAAAGGTCACCTGAAGAGACACGAGATGATTCATGTTGGAGAGAAACCATACACATGTTCATTCTGTCCATATAGCTGTGCAGAGAAAGGTAATCTGAAGAAACACGAGATGATTCATGTTGGAGAGAAACCATACAAATGTTCATTGTGTCCATATAACTGTACAGAGAAAGGTAATCTGAAGAAGCACGAGATGATTCATATTGGAGAGAAACCATACAAATGTCCATTCTGTCCATATAGTTGTGCACAGAGAGGTCACCTGAAGAGACACGAGATGATTCATGTTGGAGAGAAACCACACAAATGTTCATTGTGTCCATATAGTTGTGCACAGAGAGGTCATCTGAAGACACACGAGATAATTCATGTTGGAGAGAAACCACACAAATGCTCACTGTGTCTATATAGCTGTGCCCGGAAAGACAATCTGAAGTTTCACGAGAGGACTCATACTGGTGAAAAACCTTACACATATTCATTTTGTCCATAAGGCTGCGCACTGATAGGTAATCAAAAGACAGACGAGATCATTCATTTTGGAGAGAAACCATACAAATGTCCATTGCGTCCGTATGGCTGTGTCCTGACGGTTGTTCTGGAAAGACACAGGCGAACCCACACCGGTGAAATGCCATACAAATGCTCACTGTGTCCATACTCCGTAAGACAATATGGAGCCTCATGAGAGGGGCCATACTGACGAAAAACCATACAAATGTACATTATGCCCGTATAGCTGTGCAGAGAGAAGTAATCTGAAGAAACACGAGATGATTCATTATGGAGAAAAGCCATATAAATGCTCTTTTTGTCCGTATAGCTTCGTGCGGAGGTATGACATGAAAAGACATGAGGTAACCCACACCGGAGAAAAGCCACACAAATGTGTGTTGTGTCCATATAGCTGTGTCCAGTTGGATTCACTGGAAAAACACAAGAGAACACATACCGGTGAAAAGCCATACCAATTTCCATTGTGCCCGTATAGCTGTGTCCAAAAGGGTGCTATGGAATGACAAAAGAGAAACCATACTGGTGAAAAGCCATGCAAATGCCCATTGTGTCCCTATAGCTCTGCCTGGAAAGACGGTATGAAGATTTATGAGGTAACTCATGCTCGTCAAAAGCCAGATTCACTGTTCAGAGAAACGTTATCTAGTGAAATATGAGATATATCACACCGCCGAAAAACTCTAGACATGTCCGTTCTGTCCATATAGCTAGGTCCAGAACGTTCATAAAGTTAGAACGCGGTTCGAAGTTGGTTATTCGGGACCAGTCATTCAGCGACTCATAGCAGCGCCCCTAGCAGCTCCCCCTGGCGTCAGATTTGGGATATGAATATGCAAAGATATAGAGCATGACATTCTCTCTTGCTATGCAAAGTTTGGAGTTCAAAATACTGATAATAAAAAAAAATACAGATTTCCATATCAGAGGAAATAATTGCTGGACTCCTCGAATAATGAACTGCGAACTGTGAACCGCGGTTTAACTTTATGAACGTATATCCAGAGAACTCATCTGACGAAACATGAACGAACACTCACATGTGTGATTCCATACCTGTAGTTGTTCAATATGATTGTATCGCCGCGCAGAGAAATGGAATCTTAAGAGATACGAAATAAATCATACTGTTGCATTGTAGATGAGCCGTCCTTTACGCAAATAAAGGTGTGACATGTAATGTTTTCTTTAATTAACTTCGTACAGCTTAGACTGTTGGAAAGGCAGAGAGAAGTTCACTATGTTTAGGTGTGGAATGTGTCTTGAAGCAAACTATGATTAATACTGGTGAACAAGTATCAAAAATTGGTCGACGTACGCTACAGAAAGAAAGTATTTCTAACTGTTTCAGCTTGAAGTTATTTTCAGAATTCTAAGTTCGATCTAGCGACATTGGTTGTACAGGGACGTTCTTCGGTTCACTCTACGTAAGACTGATGAGCGATAATGAGGTTTTGCTTCGATTGTTTCAACTTAAACACCGCCTCCATGAAACATGTCATAGAAACACAAAACGCAAACCGGATGTCATAAATTGTGTTCCTTATTCACGAATAGCTACAGCCATGAAGGAAAAAAGCCACAGCTGATCATTGTGTACGTATAGCTGTTTAATCGTGACATAAATAAACACGAGAGAACTCATACTAGTGAAAAACCATACAAATGCTCAATGTGTCTATAATGTCTGCCCGGAAACTTATCTGACGGTTCACGGGAGAATCCACACTGGTGAAAAGCTATGGAAATGTTAAACACGTCCGCATAGCTGTGCTCAAAGAGGCGACCCGAGAGAACAGTACTCGTACCCGGGAAGAACCATACAAGGCCCGCTATGTCCGTATAGCTGTATCCAAGCAGGTGCTCCGAAGTACCGTGAAAAGTCCATACAAATGTGCATTATGTCCCTATAGCCCAATTCGGAAAGGTGCCGTGGTGGTGCGATCTTCTGCTAAGTACAAAATGTCCCCACAATTAGTTTCATTGATAAAATATATTGTTTTTCTAGAAGATCATCTTCCTAATGTACACGTCTACAAGCTGTATCAGTCCAAGTAGATTATATCAACAGTATATCTACAAGCTGTATCAGTCCAAATAGATTATATCAACAGTATATCTACAAGCTGTATCAGTCCAAGTAGATTATATCAACACTATAGTTTTCCAAACAAATATGCTGGAATACTTTATTAATATATTCAAAATAATTGCGGGTGCCTTTGTTAAATGTAAAACCGAGGCGATTACTTCCAGTAAACATTATTTATACCTCTAACCTTCAAGGGCGGCAGTAATTCAGGGGAGATCAGACACTTTCCAGAAAGGGCTATTGCTGATTGCAAACAGATCATGTGAAGAGACAAGTCTGTTGTGTCTCGATATAGGTGCACAATGAACTCCAACGAGCACATGCTGGTGCATAGCCATATACATGTCGATTATTTGCATGCCATATGAATGTTCGTCTGGACAATATAATTGTGTAGTGAGAGGTGTCACGTGGAAGGAGAACACCCATGCTGCCGAAACGTCTTAGGCAATTATTCAGACTGAGATGCTCTGCTCAAGGATTGTTTTACGTCGAGCAAGGTGTGACCCTGTTCCGGATCAGAAGTTTGGATAATTAGTATTTTGCGCACAAAAGTGGTGTGCATTGTACCTGTAGTATCGAAGCCAGTCATGGGAGTATTTCATACCACGTACTATTCTCCGTGACTGAGGAACTCATGAGTCCAACGAAAGAGAATTCCAAGTGGTTGTTATATGCGGCAATGTGTCTTATATATGTACATAATATTGTTAAATTTGTCCCGTCTATACACCGAGTTAGTCAACCATTATTCCTGATAAAATATGATGTGATATGTACACAATATTTCTTTGTTTTGCAATTGTCTGACCGCCTTTATTGTTGTCTAATTTGAACGAGTGTCAGTTCATGGATCAATAGTAGTATATTTAAGGTTTCATTGAAGCGTCAGATGTTTCAATTTCATGTCTAATGTAGTAATGTAGAATGGTATGTATTACAATTTGGTGACTGATTGGAAATCAATGATAGTTTAGTAATAATAATTTGCGTTCTATGATCACGAATCTCTTTCCCAATTTCAACATAACTAAGATTCTTGATCATAGAATGCAAATTAATATTACTAAGCTGCCATTGATTACCAATCTGTGAGTTATGTTGAAATTTGGGAAGATTCGTTGTCAAAAGTTGACTGAAGAGCAGAGGTTAGCTTTCCTCTATGTCTTCTCAAATGAAAGATAACAACCTATTGTGTACAAACAGGAGTGCTTGTCCTAGCCTAGGTAGAGTTTAATTACAGCTGATTTCACTGGAGCACGGTACTCGTAATTTTATATTCGCCAACACACGTGGGCTCTTGAAAATAAACAGGTCAAGTGTAAATTATCGATGATGCTGAAGAGAAGGAGGAGGATGATAGTGTTAAATTTGTGAGTTTATTTTTTAAGTGTTTTGTGTGATTATTCAAATAAATATGAATGTAACTAATGTACAAGCACCTAGCATCAGAGCTTCATTGGACGTTTCACATCTGGCTTCATGGAACCACTTCGCATTTGAAATTAGATTATCATGTTGCTGCCTATCGATGTCTATCAATGAATAAACCTTTCATGTGTGAGGGGTACATTTTGTATAATGTTATACTCAAGGTTACACTCATATGGTGACATACCGTTTGAATGGTGGAGGAAGCCGGAGTACCTGGAGAGAACCACTGGCTGTCGAAAAATAACTGGCAAACTTTCATACATGCACTAGCGGGGCTCGAACCCGTGCCGGTTCAGCGGTGTGAGGCTAGCGATCGCCAGCGATACGCCGTAGACCACTCAACGAGGGCCCCTTTCTGTGCACGGCACATATATGACTCTGACTGGAATGCACATCCTTTCGCTTGCATGGAGCGGTAATACAACCGGGAAATACATGAGATCGGGTTTCATACAGTTTACCGCCCACTTCACCAGAAATGAATATGGCTCCTGTAATCTCGTATAACTGTGTAAATTGAGGTTCAAGTAGAATCAATTCGCTTGATCGAACAAGTAAAGATAGGTACCGATATCTGTAACTCAGATGAATGCAACATTTATTTCTCAAAAGAACATGTTATTGTTACAGCTCTCTAGACTACATATGGTTCTAATTTTATTTGATCCTCAACATTATCGTATTTTTATGTAATCTATGGTAATAGATTTACATTATGGGGGCATGAATTCGAGTATAAAGATATCCTTCCGCCGTCCGACCAACGTACATATCCTAAAGAAAGAGTTCTTGAGCTCATCCTTTATATTGTCTGTATTTTCTGTTTATCGTGATATTGTTTTATTTCTTGAGTCTATTACTTTAACAATAGATATGCTACAATGCTCTTTTGTATCTTAAAGTGTTGTCTTACAGCGTTTTGCTTGTCCCAGTGTATCAGTTCGCGGGTAAGATTTACTAAACATACACGGGGTTGTCCTCGAGTGATTTGACTTGATCACTGCTGCGAACCTATTCTTCTTCTAGGATACGTCTTAGTTCGATAGAGGCGCTATAATACATTCTTTTAATCACTCTCTTGTTCGTAATGTCTCCGTAAAATATTCTTGACAACCCATGTTGCAAGGCAGGTTATTTTTTTGCCGAGTTCGAGTGCATCATATCCCATTAATTTACGGTACGGTATGTCGGGTTGACAAGAATCGGGTTTTGCTCTGCGAGATCACAGGTTAGTTTGTAGCCCCTCAGTCGTGTACGCTGATTACAATAGTCTCTCCCCTCTCAATGCTGAATTAAGCTATACTCTGTAGATTTCTATGGGCGGGTTAGGGGCACGGTTCTATTTCTGGACAGGCTGCAGGTCAGTGTAAAATAGTGAGATCAGCCGGGAGACGGGGGTGTTTGTGGCGAAAGTTTTTTTTCCAAAACTAGTGTCTGATTCTTCAATGAAATAGATATGCATTGCCCTGAAAGCGTAATAATGTTTCATTAATGTAAAACGTATAAAGAGTGTCGTTTATCCGAGCAGAAGATCCCGAGAGAAGCAATCTCTTCTGTTGACTTTCAGAAATGCCACTGCGCAGGAGAATGGCGATTGCAGAGGGCTCACGTGGAGTACGATACTATAAATATGTGGCACATTATCTTCTGTGTAATGTATGAAAACATGGAGTATATAAGATATTTAGTGGTAATTAATTGATTCAAAATTACTACTCAGTTCACTATTTCAGGTTACCATGCTATTCATAATACAATAATACATAATGCTACCTTTATGTGAATTCCCCTTCATCGTAACCCTCACCATTCCCCAGAGCGTTCTCCGCATAATTCAATTCAATTTTATTGTACAAAACATCCCGTTGGGATCGGGACAGCGTACAAAACAATAATGCAGTATTACTACCGATCGCCTGTGTTATATTATTGCGACGATAAGCAAACGCCAGCCGATGAATGACCTGGAGAGCGACAGACATCCTGCAGATTGGCTTTCGGCTCTTGGAAAAGTGCATTTGTGCCGACCGTTGTCTCAAATAATGCAATCAGACAACCACAACATCAAGCTGTTTCGCTTATTAAAACCAAATATATTCGCAAGAATTGCAAAAATAGGCAGTTCAAGGAGACGTATTTTACCATCGACCCAAGTTTTTTTATTGGCAACAACAACAACGTCACGTTGCGACCAACCGCAAAAAAAAGTGCCGTCGCTAAGTGATTTTACTCCAGCATTTACCACGGAAAGTTTGCCGTGGTTAACTGTGAGGGCTGTTCATGCAGGGTTTTTACCCATCACCAGTACGGTAATTCCTTTAATAATTCAACCAGTATTAGAATTCAATCACCCCCATTTTTGAAGACAAAATTGAATCAGTTGTTCTAATAACTTTGATTCCCCTCCAAGCAAAGAATTATTTGCATGATTTTGGACCATTTTGTCAACTTCCGGTTCCAATAAATTTGATCACCCCTTGATTTATTGGTGGAAAGGTTCACTTTCTGTGATTGAATTATTGATGTATTTTGAAGTTGCTGAAAAAATGAGTGAGTGAGTGAATAGGGTTTAACTTCATTTTCAAAAAATGTTCAGCCATATCACGGTGGCAAAAGAGAGGGTGAGGAGCTGGGAAAACTACTTATAACAGAACAGATATAATGTTAGCCTGTTTAACAGTTCCATCTCTTCTCTGTGTGATGGCCTAGCTGCCAATGTGTATCAGTGGTCGAAATATTCAAAATAATCTACGTTGAAGTATTCAGAATTCTGAATTGAACAGAAACGAAGGGGGCATTTCTTTAGTTGTGTGCATTTTCATTGACCAGTGAAATTTGACTGACAAATATGCCGTCAACATTGATCTCAAATTTTGGAAGTGGTGACTGGACTGGTCTATCTCCAGAGGCAAAAAAGTAATATGTGGCACTTAACTCCTCTGCAAGGGCGTCGGCAGGTACCGTATCACTTTTGCGCAAAAAAAAAAAAAACTTAGCAATGAATTAACACCCCACTGCCTATAATAATCATATCGGCTACAAATATGTCTAGCTTACTTTACTATATATATATTTTTCTAATTCAGCATCGCAGAAAACCACCATCGATTGCGTTTTCATGATAAAAGGATTACGAAAGAACTAAAAATACACTTCATTGTAGAGTGATTTTATTCACCAGAAATCGCTCTGAACGCGTCTCCGGGATCTAGACCCCAGGAGCTTCTGAGACCCAGGCTGTCTCTCAACACTTGCCTGAAGTGCTATTTTTGTAGCCCCTCTGCCTCATAAGGCCGTACCACTTCCAATTTGCTTCCGATGCCCCTGCTCTGAGATGGTTCAATCATATTTTATTACCAGGAAACCATGACAATATTTCATTGAAATAAAGGAAATAAAGAAATTATTATAGACATACCCGGTGGGTCTATCCTTTATGAACTTTTAAATGACACTAATACTCATCTCCCCTCAAAGTCGCCACCTTTGAATATACCCTACATGATATCACCCTCGGCACCAGGAGGGCAGGTCTAATAAGACCGAGTTTCCAGGGTGTAAAAACGTTTAGAAAAAGTTTTACGGTTATCAGGGTAATCTAATGGTTAATACAAAAGACTGTCTCTTACTTGTTACATGAATTAGCATATGTCTGGTACATTGTTTTGCTAATTATATATGTACTGGTATGGTATCTGATCTGACCCTTCTGTCTTGCTAGTCAAGACACATAATGTATTGTCAGTTGAATCCTGCAATTAGGAAAAATAACACTTTTGTTTCTCACACTTTTTTCTGCTGTATTATCTCCCTTGACTGACATGAGAATTACCAACCTTTGAGTTGCCTGTAATGCAATGTTATTATGGTCATGTCTGATATTAGGTCAGCCCTCGTTTGTCTGCTTGCTTTTTACTGCAACTGTCGTAAAACCCCACATGTGTAGAAGCAAACAGGAAAATGACGGATCGTAAAAGTCACATTTTCCAGAGAAAAGTGTTGAAAGTAATGGAATTTCGTGCCTGGTTGAATTTTGTTGCAGGTTATGGAAAACTGGAATCGAATTCGAAAATGTTAGGCAGGTCAACATTTGACAGGATTTTTTTTTTTACTTATTTTTTTTTTTATTTTTTTTGAAGCCCTGGATGTAACACTTGGCATTTATTAGCCATTGACCCTGATTTCACGAAACTTTGCCCCTGCATTTCCATGTGGTCACGGAATCACCGGGCGAAGATTAGGCCACGCTTGACGCTGATTGGTCAATAAAACAACTTGAAAACCTATATTTTAAGGGAAATTCTCTTTTTATCAAACACAGTCACACGACGGTCAGAGCAACAAAAACGCTCTGTGTTTTAATTCCGCCATAGCAAAAAGGCACGTGTTGTTGTTGTTGTTCGACTTATTGACCAATCAGCATCAAGTCTCGCCTTGCTGAAGATGTAACAGTGTTTTTAAGGTTGCTAAAATTCAGCGTCTTTGGATGATTTACGGCCCATATTTGACGAATTACAAGAATCTTTGAGTGGTAGCATGCACAACAAGTCTCTATTATGGAATGAATTAGGATGCGAAATAAAGAGGTAAACAGATTTCTGTAAAAGTGTACACAGATTATGTCGGAGGTCAAGGGGGAGTGATTCACCTTGTGTTGTTTATCGTTGACCATAACCCCCAGATAGTTCAGCTGACAAACACCTGTAGATAACACTGCCAAGTATTATTAACAGCACTGATGCTCATTCAATTTATGTACCAGTGTCGTTCCCGTCCGAAAAGTATTTTTATATTGATGGATCTTCATTAAAATACAGCTGTGTTGTCTCGTTTCTGCAGATGTCGCAAAAGATCTACTTATACTTTATTTCTCTCAAACGAGGCCTTGACTCGATTACTCTCACTGGATATCTGCACATGCATGAATGTATAGACTGAGACACATAATCTCGCTGCATTATTACACTCCAGCTGGATGGGAGGTGAAACCTGTTGTCCTGAATTGGTAAACCGAAATCCATCCGTATTCATACACCTCAAATTCACTATGGTAAATCCACTCCTCTATTTTTTTTAAGCCAAAAGTTGTATATTTCATCCGGAACCCGATCGAAACCGAAGCAAAATTATTAATCTATCCAGTATTCATAATCCACTGGTCTATGTTCAGATGCTCTACAGGCTGTCTTTTATTCCTATGCTAATACAGCATCGTCATAATGGAGATTTCGCCTTTACTATAGGTCTCGACAAGTGGTTGGCCGAAATTTATAGACAATCGCTGACAAAAGATAATTATTTTCCAGCACGTGTTGTAAACGGACATGGCATTGTATGCGCGCTTAATTGCGTTGGCAACAAAGTTACATAACCCGATAGAATTATATTGGGCCAATATGACAGGATGGAGATCAAGTTCGAGAACCATATTCAGTGTATGTATAAACTGATGTTTTTATTTCCAATGTCAAGGGATCTTGTCTCAAGAAATCGATTTGGATTTTTTTTATGCCTATCTGCTTAAAATTGAAGCCACCCGTGGGACGAGGCTCATTACCCGACACTTCGGTCTGTCTTTTGTAGACATTCTAGTTTGGTCCCTTGTGATGATTCTATCTTTCTAAAGCTTCTCATCTTCATATTTGCGATATTCCCTGAATTTTGTAAATATCAAGGAAAAGAATGATCCACTAATATAAACAATCTTTTATTATGAACGATGAGCAGATCCAGTAGTAGATTACATGCCAAAGCCTATAGGCTCTAGTTCTCTGTTGATTTTCTTCAGTATCGACTTTCGTGTTGTTTTGCAACTTCCCTATTCGACTTTTTGCATTATCTACGCATGTGCTACCCAATTCGAAAAGGGTTTTATCTCCCTTCTTCCATCTGGGTCGTATTGGTGTAGAGAACTTCCGGTAAGTACCAAAGGCCCTCGCAATTATTTTAGTAATTAAATACTCTATTTTTTTTAAGAAAATTATCTTTATAATGTACACGCATACGAGATCCATCGGAAATTTATCTAGAAAATATCAACAGAATAGTTTTTCAAACAGGTTTTCTCAAATAGTTTATCAATATATTATTCAAATTAATTGCGGGTGCCTTTGGTAAAAGTGAAACCGAGATGACTACTTCCTCGAAGCAGCTTTTCATAACTCTAACCTTAAAGAGTGGCAGTTATTCAGAGGAGATCAGACACTTTCCGGAGAGGGCCATAATTCCTGCTACATATAGAGTGTATAGGCGTCCCCATTGGTACTGTCACTCGAATGTACCTAGAATCCAAATACTGCCTCGTTTTTCAACAGATGACTTTATAGGGTTATTACATCTTCGCTCGGAAATATTTGTATCTAACACCGCTTAAGCCGGTGGTAGGACCGTGTGGCCATGCCAGTGAATATGTCCTCATGGCCAGTGAATATGTCCTCATGGCCAGTGAATATGTCCTCATGGCCAGTGAATATGTCCACATGAACAGCTACAACATAAGCGTGCCTTTAATTAAAATCATCACAGGGATCACCTTCGGTCCTTGTGATGTTTTCAGAAATATGCAGTCAATATATTTGTTTGTGGGGTCATATGACATCTTGTCAGGACGTCGGCATCGTTTTCTCCAATGATGAAACACAACAAAGCGGGTATAGGTCCATGTATTTAAAACCTCACTCTTTGTGATATTGTGCAGTTCAAAACACAATTTACAAATATTTTCCCATCTCATTGACTTTAAAACGGAGATGAAAAACACTTCTTCAAGAATCCGCCACAGCAAACAATGAGCATATTATCCGTAGCGTTTGGCGATATGGAAATTTAATTGATATCCAGCGAATTTGCATAATAATGAGACATATTGTGTTCCCTATTAGAATATAATGCCAGTTTACGATAAAGAATTTCTGTTACATAAATTAATACAGACAAAGCTTGCAAACTTGATTTATGTGATTACCCTGGTTCACTATGAACATCACAAAAGCACAATCTGTTAGGCAGTCCATCCTGTAGGACATGAGTAGTAGTATAAGGTGACTTAAAGTCTCATTGACCTCTTTGCACTTAAACTTGAGGCGTTGGCGCTGGAGATTGGAAAGGGACCTCTGCCAGAGTTTGGCCGCCATCTTGAATTTGGTAAAAAAAAACTTGACCAATGTGGCAGCGGCTTATTCTCTTGAACTCTGATACAAGGTCACATGACCTTTGTATTTCTCCGCGGAGATGCGGTCATGTCTGGCGGTGATGCGGTCACGGAAAAAAAGCCTCCGCGGAGAAAAATTAGTCCCCAGAATTCAAATACGCTGCATGGTCCGATTGGGTAGTGAGGTATCAAAATGAAGCATTCGTAAAGGGGCATCTGATGGGCGGGGTGCGGGGTTGAAATAGCATCATTCTGCGCATGCGCGGTGGACCAAGTGTATGGAAATAGACGTTTTGGGGTCTAGGGCAGCCACTAATGGTCCGATGGAGTTGAGTGAGGTATCAATATTAAGCATTCGTAAAGGGGCATCTGATGGGCTGGGTGCGGGGTTGAAATATGTCATTCTGCGCATGCGCAGTAGACCAAGGGTATGGAAATAGACGTTTGGGGATCTAGGGGAGCCACTATTGGGCCGATTGAGTCGAGTGAGGTATTAATGTGAAACCTATGTGAGGGGGCATCTGATGCACTGGGTGTGGGGTTGAAATATCGGCATTCTACGCATGCGCAGTAGACCAAGGGTATGGAAATAGACGTTTTCGGGTCTAGGTGAGCCTCTAGTGGTCCTATGGAGTCATATGAGGTATCATTATGGAGCACACATGAGCGGGCATTCGCCTGGACTAGTGCCTTGGCCGTTGTCAACATTCTGCGCGTGCGCAGACAGGGAATTGTGGGAAAAGGGTATGGAGATAGACGTTTTGGGATCTAGGTAAACCACTAATGGCCCGATGGAGTCGTATGAGGTATCAATGTGAAGCCTATGTGAGGGGGCATCTGACTGGACTAGTGGCTCGGGAGTTGTCACCATTCTGCGCATGCGCAGACAGTGAATTGTGGGAAAAGGGTATGGAAATAGACGTTTTGGGATCTAGGGGAGCCCCTAATGGGCCGATAGAGTCGTTTGAGGTATCACTGTGAAGCATTCGTAAAGGAGCATCCGCCTGGACTAGTGGCTCGGGCGTTGTCAACACTCTGCGCATGCGCAAACAGGGAATTGTGGGAAAAGGGTATGGAAATAGAGGTTTTGGGGTATGGGTGGGCCACTATTGGTCCTATGGAGTCGTATGAGGTATCAATGTGAAGCATTCGCAAAGGAGTATCCACCTGGACTAGTGTATCGGTCGTTGTCAACATTCTGCGTATGCGCAGACAGGGAATTGTGGGAAAAGGGCACTGGAATGGCACATTTTGGGATCTATTTGGGCCCCTGGTCGCCCGATGGGGTCGAATGAGGTATCGTTGTAAAGGATACGTGAGGGGGCATCCGTCTGGACTAGCATGACGTGGAACTGACGTCATTCTGCGCATGCGCAGTAGACAAAGTGTATGGAAATAGACGTTTTAGGGTCTAGGTGGGTCCCTAGTGGTCCGATGGAGTTGAGTGAGGTATCAATGTAAAGCAGTCGTGGAGGAGCATCCAGTGGTGGGTGCATGTAAAATTAGGATTTTTTTTCAAAAATATAAAAGTGGAACACGGACTTTACCCCTAAAATAGTGGAAAACATCTATCAACCCTAGCCAAAAGGGCTAATATCGGTCCCCGGGCTTATTGTGACCTGCCTATCAAGTCAATGGGGTGGGTGCATGAAAAATTAGGATTTTGCCCCGAAAATATAAAAAGCGGAACGCGGACTTTATCCGTAAAATAGGGGAAAACACCTATCAACCCTATCCCAATTTCGGAGCTCCAAGAGCTCCGGAAATCCGAGTTCCAAGAGCTCTGGAGCTCCGAGTTCCAAGAGCTCCGGAGCTCCGACGCCACCACCGGGCGTTGACGGGCGAGTGAGTGTGAGTCAGTGAGTCAGTGGGTGGGTGAGTGAGTGAGTGAGGCGTGCACAGCGCCCGTGAGGCGTCCCCAACGCCCGTCTTAATGCATGGACGCACTAACGACGGTGAGTGAGTGAGTGAGTGAGTGGGATTGTACTGGACTAATGTAACGTCCGTTTTCATCATTTTGCGCATGCGCAGTATGGCCGTCGTATATAAAGCAGGAATTTTGTGGATTCGTGGAGGTTTGTTGAGTGGTTGACCATCCCTGGTCAAATGGACCGTGTGGGGTATCAGTGTGAAGCTCTCGTAGGAAAAGTGGAAACTGCCCCCCCCTTTGTGGGGCGCTCACTTCCGGTTGTGTCGGGCGTGCCCTCAGCCAATCAGAAGCGAGTATTTTGACCCGGTGCATTCTAGGACATATCCAAGATGGCGGCGTCTGCCTTCTGGTTCAAGATGGCGGCACGTCCGGTGTCGAAAACTGACCATTTTGTCGGAATGTGGTCATCTGGTGTCGAAAACTGGACCTTGTATGGGTCCCGCATATTTTTGTGTAGAGATGGACCACTATTGGTCCGAATGCGTCCTGTGGGGTGTCATCTTGTAGTTCTCGGAGTGCTGACCACGATTTGAAGGATGTTCACGTCATCTTTGATGTCATTGGTGACGTCATCAGTAGGAGTAGTAGCCAAAGTGGGCATTTTGGAGCAGTGAAAGAAGGTATTTGGTGTAGAGATGAACCACCCTTGGTTCGAATGTGTCGAGGGAAGTATCATCTTGCAGATCGAGGTGTAGACTCCATTTGGAGATGTCCACAGCATCGGTGACGTCATCACTACGAGTAGCAGCGAAAGAAAATGTTTTATAATTGGCTCAGTTCCATTTTTTCCGACGATTTGGACTGATGAGGGACACGTGTTCATTCCTATATTTACAGACACTACCACCACTACCACCACCACCACCACCACAGGCCACCACCACCGCACACCACCACCACCAACGCCACCACCGGGCGTTGACGGGCGTCAACGCCCGGTGGTGGTGGTAGCTCCCGTGTGGCAGAGCCCTTGGATCGGAGCTCTTGGAGCTCAAAGCTCGGAAATGACGACATCGCATGCATGCGCGCGTACCTGTGGTGCACCCTGTATCCTATAGCCCGTAGGGAATAGGGTACACAAGGGTGCGGGTGCAGCACAGGTACGCGCGCATGCATGCGATGACGTCATTTCCGAGCTCTGAGCTCCACAAGCTTTGAGCTTCAAGAGCTCCAATCCAAGAGCTCTGCCACACGGGAGCTACCACCACCACCACCACCGGGCGTTGACGCCCGTCAACGCCCGGAGGTGGCGTTGGTGGTGGTGGTGTGCGGTGGTGGTGGCGTGTGGTGGTGGTGGTGGTGGTCTGTAAATATAGGAATGAACATGTGTCCCTCATCAGTCCAAATTGTGGGAAAAAATTGGCACTGAGCCAATTATAAAACATTTTCTGTCGCTGCTACTCGTAGTGATGACGTCACAGATGCTGTGGACATCCCTAAATGGAGTCTACACCCCGAGATCTGCAAGATGACACTTCCCTCGACACATTCGAACCAAGGGTGGTGCATCTCTGCACCAAATACCTTCTTTTACTGCCCCAAAATGCCCACTCTGGCTACTACTCCTACTGATGACGTCACCAAGGACATGACGTGAACATCCTTCCAATCGTGGTCTGCACTCCGAGAACTACAAGATGATACCCCACAGGACGCATTCGGACCAATAGTGGTCCATATCTACACAAAAATATTCGGGACCCATACAAGGTCCAGTTTCCGACACCAGATGTCCACATTCTGACAAAATGGTCAGTTTTCGACACAGGACGTGCCACCATCTTGAGCCAGAAGGCAGACGCCGCCATCTTGGATATGTCCTATAATGCACCGGGTCAAAATACTCGCTTCTGATTGGCTGAGGGCGCGCCCCATACAACCGGAAGTGAGCGCCCCACAAATGAGGGTCAGTTTCCACTTTTCCTACGAGAGCTTCACACTGATACCCCACAAGGTCCATTTGACCAGGGATGGTCAACCACTCAACAAACCTCCACGAATTCCCAAAATGCCTGCTTTATATACGACGGCCAAACTGCGCATGCGCAAAATGATGAAAACGGATGCTACATTAGTCCAGTAGGATCCCACTCGCTCACTCACTCACTCACTCACCGTCGTTAGTGCGTCCATGCATTAAGACGGGCGTTGGGGACGCCTCAAGGGCGTTGTGCACGCCTCACTCACTCTCTCACTCACTCGCTCGCTCGCCCGCCCGCCCGCCCGCCCGCCCCACCACTCGCTCACTCACTCACTCACTCACTCACTCACTCACTCACTCACTCACTCACTCACTCACTCACTCACTCACTCACTCACTCACTCACTCACTCACACTCACACTCACGCCCGGTGGTGGCGCCGGAGTTCTTGGAGCTCCGAAATTGGGATAGGGTTGATAGGTGTTTTCCCCTATTTTACGGATAAAGTCCGTGTTCCGCTATTTATATTTTCGGGGCAAAATCCTAATTGTACATGCACCCACCCCACTGACTTGATAGGCAGGTCCCAATAAGCCCGGGGACCGATATTAGCCCTTTTGGCTAGGGTTGATAGGTGTTTTCCACTATTTTAGGGGTAAAGTCCGTGTTCCGCTTTTATATTTTTGGGAAAAGATCCTAATTTTACATGCACGCACCCATGACTGGATGCTCCTTCACGACTGCTTTACATTGATACCTCACTCAACTCCATCGGACGACTAGGGACCCACCTAGACCCTAAAACGTCTATTTCCACACACTTTGTCCACTGCGCATGCGCAGAATGACGTCAGTTCCACGTCATACTAGTCCAGACGGATGCCCCCTCACGTATCCTTTACAACGATACCTCACTCGACCCCATCGGGCGACCAGGGGCCCAAATAGATCCCAAAATGTCCATTCCAATGCCCTTTTCTAACAATTCCCTGTCTGCGCATGCGCAAAATGTTGACACCGACCGATACACTAGTCCAGGTGGATACTCCTTTGCGAATGCTTCACATTGATACCTCATACGACTCCATAGGACCAATAGTGGCCCACCCAGACCCCAAAACCTCTATTTCCATACCCTTTTCCCACAATTCCCTGTTTGCGCATGCGCAGAGTGTTGACAACGCCCGAGCCACTAGTCCAGGCGGATGCCCCTTTACGAATGCTTCACAGTGATACCTCATACGACTATCGGCCCATTAGGGGCTCCCCTAGATCCCAAAACGTCTTATTTCCATACCCTTTTCCTACAATTCACTGCCTGCGCATGCGCAGAATGATCACAACGCCCGAGCCACTAGCCCAGTCAGACGCCCCCTCACATAGGCTTCACATTGATACCTCATACGACTCCATCGGGCCATTAGTGGTTTACCTAGATCCCAAAACGTCTATCTCCATACTCTTTTCCCACAATTCCCTGTCTGCGCATGCGCAGAATCTTGACAACGGTCGAGACACTAGTCCACGCGGATGCCCCCTCATGTGTGCTTCACATTGATACCTCACTCGACTCAGTCGGCCCAATAGTGGCTCCCCTAGATCCCAAAACGTCTATTTCCATACCCTTGGTCTACCGCGCATGCGCAGAATGACATATTACAACCCCGCACCCAGCCCATCAGATGCTCCTTTACGAATGCTTCATATTGATACCTCACTCAACTCCATCGGACCATTAGTGGCTGCCCTAGACCCCAAAACGTCTATTTCCATACACTTGGTCCACCGCGCATGCGCAGAATGGTGCTATTTCAACCCCGCACCCAGCCCATCAGATGCCCCTTTACGAATGCTTCACTTCGATACCTCACTCGACCCAATCGGACCATGCAGCGTATTTGAATTCTGGAGACTACTTTTCTCCGCGGAGGCTTTTTCCGTGACCGCATCACCGGCAGACATGACCGCATCACCGCGGAGGAATATAACGGTCACGTGACCTTGTATCCGACTTCAAGAGAATAAGCCGCTGCCACATTGGTAAATTTTTTTTACCAAATTCAAGATGGCGGCCAAACTCTGGCAGAGGTCCCTTTCCAATCTCCAGCGCCAACGCCTCAAGTTTAAGTGCAAAGAGGTCAATGAGACCTTAAATCACCTTATACTACTACTGACATGGCCAGGATACACTTTGCGTGCAGTACACTTGGCCCTTTTCACTTCGCTGTCAGTCTGCTGAGTCTGTCATACTGTACTTCCAAATTTGGTTGCTGGAGGCTTCAAGCGACTGACTAATCGCAATCAAAGTCGGTGTGCAGCGGCGTCACTAGGATTTCAAAAGTGGGGGTGCGAATGTTTTTTTAAAATTATTTTCAATTTTCAAGGGCGGATCTAATGAAAGTACATAGGGGGGTCGACTATCACAGCCCCAGAGGCGAGGATCCATGGCCGCCTAGGCGCCGGAAGCTCCGAGGTGCTAGATCGCCGGAGATGCGTTCTAAGCGTTTTCCCGGATATAAATCTGAACATAATATATGCAGATTTATGGTTATATTTTCATGTTTCGCATTTATAAGCACACATCGATATTGAGAAAAATCACACCTCCTGCATGAATCCATTTGACTTTCTAGTAAGTTTTATTACACACAAAGCGACGACCTTTACGCCATGGAACATTAGAAACCAATACGGGAACCAACATGATTGATTTACCAAAAAGCACACATCGATGTTGGCAAAAGTCACACCTCATGCCTGAATCCATTTTACTTTCTAGTATTTTTTATTACATACAAAACGATGACCTTTAGGCCATGGAACATTAGAAACCAATGCGCGTACCACTATGATTGATTTACACAAAGCTAAAATAAGCAAATACTGTCAGACCAACTGGATAGGGTCCAGAGTAGTATACAAAGGGTAAATAGAGTCACATTGACCTCAGAAATTTGCATATGACCTCTGTGACGTCACGCGACAGCCAATCAGAAGCGAGTATTGTGTCACATGGGGTCATGTGTGGTGGTGGATGGCTGGGTGGTGGGTTTAAGATGGCGGCTGTGGTGGATGGGTGGGTGGTGGGTTTAAGATGGCGGCTGTGGTGGATGGGTGGGTGGTGGGTTTAAGATGGCGGCTGTGGTGGATGGGTGGGTGGTGGGTTTAAGATGGCGGCTGTGGTGGATGGGTGGGTGGTGGGTTTAAGATGGCGGCTGTGGTGGATGGGTGGGTGGTGGGTTTAAGATGGCGGCTGTGGTGGATGGGTGGGTGATGGGTTTAAGATGGCGGCTGTGGTGGATGGGTGGGTGGTGGGTTTAAGATGGTGGATGGGTGGGTGGTGGGTTTAAGATGGCGGCTGTGGTGGATGGGTGGGTGGTGGGTTTAAGATGGCGGCTGTGGTGGATGGGTGGGTGGTGGGTTTAAGATGGCGGCTGTGGTGGATGGGTGGGTGGTGGGTTTAAGATGGCGGCTGTGGTGGATGGGTGGGCGGCGGGTTTAAGATGGCGGCTGTGGTGGATGGGTGGGTGGTGGGTTTAAGATGGCGGATTGTAGAAAAACGTATAAAAGGAAGCGATTTTTAGGGGAGGGGAGTATTCATTGCACTACCCTGCGGAGCACTCTGACTTATCTGACCTGGCCAGCCTGCCGGCCTGCCTGCCTGCCTGCTTCACCTCTAGCCAGCCAGCCAGCCTGCTTGCCTGTTTTGTATGAGCTGTGTAGAACCTTTTACTTTTTTTCATTTTACCAGTGCAAATTCACCAGATTTTTACACCGTAGCAGTTGCTCATCAGCCTGAGCCCATAGTCATGGCGTCATCATCATTTTTAGTGAGGCTTGGAAAGTACCGTGTTCGTCTGATTGATGAGATGCAGCATGTGGGCGAATTATGTGATTTCCTTATGGGGGAAAACATACTTCTGAAGATATCATGGCTGCGAAAACCACTTCAGCACAAAACACAGCCCTCATCGATGGTGTACTGCGCTCTACCCCCTACGCATTTCTAGCCTTCGTGGCGGGGTTGAAGATCACGGGAAATGAAGAACTAGCAGATCTACTTGAAGCCGACGTTAAACAAGATGATGATATCTTAGTCATGGATACCACCGAAGAGCGTACAGTTAGCAAACGTACGCACCCAGCGTCTGGTGTACCTGCCAAACGCGCTGCACGACCCAAACGACCCCGACTAACACCTTTAGAAATACCTGAGTCAGTGCTTCAGCCAGTACTCCAGCAAGAGCCTGAGCCTGTGAAAGAACAGGTGCAACTTCCTATGTCTGTGCAGGATATCAATAACATTATTCAGCAGGCCTACCAGGCAGCCCACAAGGACATTTGGGAGCTCTCAGCCTATTTAACTGTGAGTGTCAAAGACGAAGAAGTGCATTTTAACGCATCGGGCTTCAACGACAGACCCGGTAAGCATATTGCCATAACCTTAGACACCTGGCAAAAACTGGAGACCCTTGATTACGCCATCGATGCGGTTATTCGCGACCAGGGGAGTGACGAAGCGAAATTTTATGTGGGTGACGACATCTTTGTCAGCTGTGCCTATTTCAACGACCAGCTCCTGGTGCATATCCGTAAATGGAAAATGAGGTTAGATACGCAAGAGCGTGTTCCTTGTCCTCAGGGTGTCACCTTGAAATTACCGGCGTGGCGGAAGTTGCAGAGTGTCACAGCTACAATTCGTCAAGCTCTGGCTTACCAGGTGTCTCACTATATTTATAAGAAGTACATCGACACAGTCCTGGATCTTATCAGACCTCACATTCGACACTTGCGTATCCAAGCATGTGCAGGCTGTGAAAATAACAGTCCGATAAAGATGCATACGTGTGTGGACACTAGTGTACCCTCATACGCACTGATCACTGAGGCACTACAGGCCGTCACCGAGGCGCAAATTGCCCTGGCAGTGGAAGCTGCCTGCCCTCCCAAAATTCCACGTGAAGAGATTACTACCTACATCTACGTGCACCAGGGGCGGAAAGACGATGATGAGTTCAAACAAGTCTTGTTGCGGAACTATTGAACAAGTGTGATGTTGAAAAACATTTACCGTATTCCTACACAGTTTTTTTACTGTTAATTGTATTAAAATTCAATACTCAGAGTTGAACACGTTCATTCTATTGTCTTGTTGTATAAATATTGAGCATTTTCAAGTTTTATTGCATTGGAACATTCAGACATTATCATCTGCCAGTCTTGCTCAAGCTGAAAATACGGCTTCTCTCTTCACGTATTCCTACACTATGTTCATTTTATGTTCATTGTGCATTGAAGCGCCTTCATAGCGTATAATTGTATTAAAATTCAATACCCTGGTGAACACGTTCATTCTATTTGTGTTAATAAAAAAAAGTAGAAAATAAAAAAATGGTTGTTAGTGTTCATTTTTTTTTTTTTTTTTTTTTTTTTAATTTCCCCCTCTCTTTCTAGTCCCAAGGCCCTGTGCTGGTTCAAATAAATTTCAGTCCGTTATCATTCGGGCTGTAATGTTGGTTTCAATAATTTCAGTCCGTTATTATTCGGGCTGTAATGTTAAAAAAAAAAAAAAAAATTAAAAAAATTTAAAAAAAAATCTTTCATAGAGGAAAGGGTGAAGGGAGCTGGTGTTAATTTTTTGGGTGCTTTTTGAGTTAGAAGTTTTCCCTTTCGGAAAGATGGGGTGGCTCTGAAAAGAGCCTTTGTAAAAGTGTTACGACACTTGTTTTAGGAGCGGTAAATTCTCTTTACCCCGGCTACCTGCTTCCTACACACGGGACACTTGATCTTTAAATGCTGTTCGTCCGTTTCAGCGCAGTGGCACATGTCCCCTATACATGTTAGCCTCACCCAGCATTCTTCACATAGGCATAAATGCCCGCACGGAAATAGGGCGTACAGGCTTTCTTCCTCTGTACACACACTGCAGCTTGATTTACTTTGTTCCTTCTGTAGGGCTTCTTCTTGTTTTAAAATCATAACGTCCATTTGATCAATGTCTTGTCTCATGCCATTAATCTGTTCGTTCAGGCGGGTTACCTCGGCCCAAGAGCATGGTGATGGTAGTGGTGTTGTTGTTGTTGTTGTTGTTGTTGTTGTTGTTGTTTCGGCGGTAGCCGACGTGGTTTCGCAAGCCGTCGTCGTTATAATCGGAGTTTGAGTAGCCGTTGTATTTGCTGGAGGTCTGTTACTGTTTAACCAGGGGAGTTCTTCTTCCTCATCAGTTATATCCGCATCAGTTATATCCTGATCTTCTTCCAGCACCACCCTCCTTATTTCTTGGTCTTGTTCTTGACTTCGTTGTCTTATCAACCTCGCATCTTCTTCCATTACCTCCCTCCGCAGCTCTTGCAGTTGTTCTTCACTTCGCCGTATGATCGTCTCGTCGGCAATAACCTGCTGAAAGCTTGTAATTATTGCCACTCCACCATTGTTATGTTCATCTCCACTCGTAATCACCTCTCTGTGTTCTCTATGGTCTCTCGGATCGGTGAAGAGTCTTCGTCTTGTACCCATGATTGTAGTTGTGAATAAATGACAAGATACTACGCGTTATTTATAGTCTAGGCGGCTGTGGTGGATGGGTGGGTGGTGGGTTTAAGATGGCGGCTGTGGTGGATGGGTGGGTGGTGGGTTTAAGATGGCGGCTGTGGTGGATGGGTGGGTGGTGGGTTTAAGATGGCGGCTGTGGTGGGTGGGTGGTGGGTTTAAGATGGCGGCTGTGGTGGTGGGTGGGTGGTGGGTTTAAGATGGCGGCCGGTGTGAGTGAGTGCAAGATGGTGGTATCTGCTAAAAAAATTTGTGTTTTATTTTTCCAACTTTAAAACGGGGTCTCATTTTTTGCAATAAATGTGAGTTCACTGCAGCATGTTTATCGAAAAGAAAAAAAACTAGGAAATTTTTTCCCCATTTAACACCCCATAGCTGTACTCACATTTTTGCCTGCACACTGTATAGTGCTGTGTTACCGTTGCCCAAGGATAACAATTTCCTAGTTTTCTTTCTTTCGATAAACCAGTTACAATTTTTAGGGTCACATTATAAGGCTGTGAGCAACATACTTGACGTATTTTTAGCCAGGAAAACTGATTTATTTCCAGTGTATCGGGTTTTCCATACTACCGTACCAGAATGTTACGCGTCTAAAAATCGATAAAATTATTAAAAATAGCGGCTTAGTCTAGCGCTATCCTGCTAAATTTTTAAATGCTACACCATGAGTTGCCTGAGTTCAACTTGAAATAAAATTTATACGTGCACTGGCATTTATTGCAAAATCACACAAGTTTAAAATTGGAAAAGAAACACAAATATTTTGTTCAGCGTAAATGTAGACAAAACAGATATAACCATTTCGCTGACGTCCGCGCCTTACACTATAAATAGCGCGCAGTATTTACTCATTTATTCACAATTATGCCAGTGTCTACTAGACGTGCACAGTGATGGAGTCATCCCTGGCTGAAATCATGGATATTGACATATCATACTTCATCACAAATGATGATAATGAAGTACAACCGCTCGACAACATCATTAATATGGTACATGACGAGCCATGGTTGGATGCTATAATTGAAGACTTATTTACACCTCAACCCCGGGACCACCTTCCAGCAGCCACACCGCATCTTAGTGACTTCCCAGCAGTCACACCGCATCTTAGTGACCTCCCAGCAGCGACATCGGATCTTAGTGACTTCCAAGCAGCGACATCGGATCTTACCCCAGTCGAATACCAACGTTTTGACGACATAGACCGCGTGTTAGAAACTATGTTGAAACAACAACAAAGCTCCCAAGCTAAAGAAAAAGCAGGAGAAACGGAACAAGAAGAAGAAACGGGACAAGAAGAAACCGAAACCGAAACCGAAACCGACACAGAAACAGAAGGAGAAGGCGAAGATGAGGAGAAGAGGAAAGACTTAAAAACCACAGTATCCGAAAAAAGGAAAGACTCAAGAAAAAACAGGAAAGACGCCAGAAGAAACAGGAAAGACGCCAGAATCGGTAAAAAAGACGCCAGAAGCGGTAGAAAAGACGCCAGAAGCAATAGAAATAGGCAAGAGGCAAGAAAAAACAGAAAAGACGCAAGAAAAAAGAGAATAAGAGAGAATACAAGAAAAATAAGCCAAAAAGAAAACGAAGACGTCATCAACTACGTTTCCGCAATAACAAGAATACTGGCATCCAACACAGAACGCCAAGCAGACTCCTATTTACACTGCGTGCAATGCTGTAACCACTTTGCTAAATACGCTATTTTCCCCTGTGAGCATCAAACCTTATGTGTGGCTTGTATACATCAACATGCCCAAATACCAGCGTGTGCGGACGCTTACAAACCCATAGTGTGTGAATTCATAGCCTTGACATGCCCGGTGTGTACTGTGAGAAGACAACGCCAACTGCCCCCAACGATGTAATCGCTTACATATTCCAAAGGCCCTTTTTAGGGCCACCCCATCTTTCCGAAAGGGAAAACTTCTATCAAAAAGCACAAAATGAAAAAAATAACATCAACTCCGACACACATATAAAAACACCTATCCCTCTTATAAATTTCAGTCCGTTATTATTCGGGCTGTAATGTTATTCCTTTACTGGTCGACAACGATAGTGACAAATGTCCCCCTCCTCCCCTTCCTCCCCCTTCCCCTCCCCCTCCCCTTCCCCCTCCCCCCCGGTTCAATAAATTTCAGTCCGTTATGATTCGGGCTGTAATATTAATTACTGAGAGAGAAAAAAAATTGTAAAATTAGTAACATGTCGCCCAGGGTCGCCAACGACAAAAACATGCCCCCCTCCCCTTTCCCCCTTTCCCCTCTTTTCTAGTCCCAAGGCCCTGTGCTGGTTCAAATAAATTTCAGTCCGTTATGATTCGGGCTGTAATATTAATTACTGAGAGAGAAAAAAAAACTGTGTTTGTAAGAGAGAGATTGGTCCTGACAAGGACCGTTAATATCGGGCAGGGATTGTTTTTTGGTGTTGCAGTTTGCTAATATTATAGAATAAAGAGGGATAATGTGGGACCTGTGCTTTGAAATTTGTGCCAAGTTAGAAGCTCTCTTTCGATAGCATTGGTTGGCCCTGAAAAGGGCCGTTAGAGTTCAATTTGATCACCCTGTTTTCTTCAGGAGGGAGTTTTCTTGTCTACTCCCCTTACATTTTGCTTACAGAGAAATAGCTGTATGGCGTCAATGTATATTTGTATACACCCTCTTCTTCTTGTTCGGCACTAATGGGCATGTCATCCAAGAAATCGGCGGCAGCTAATCTCTGTTGGCCCTCTTCGTGGTTGTTGTCCGCTTCGAAGTCTGTAATGGGCAGGTCTTCCAGGGGAAAATTCACGGGAGCTATTGCTGCTGGTATATCATCTACATAGTCCGGCTGGACTGCTGGCTCTTGTTGTTGTGGACGAGGGGCCAGCAGCGGAGGAGGGGGAGGGTGCATCTCTTCCTGCATGGTGTTTTGTAACAACTGCAACCACCCCTCCTCGCTGATGGTTCTCGAAGAATTTATAAGCCTCCGCACATTCTCCGCTGTTCCTCCTCCCGACACGTCTTCGTTGTTTAGTCTGGCACTCCATCCCGTAAATTCTGCCAACCAGAAATCTTTAATCGCTCCCAGCATCGCCTTCTTCTGTCGTCGTGATATTCTTCTATTCACTCGCCCGGAGGCCTTGGTGGTGGACATTTTGGCTGCTGCTGCTATACGGCGGCTCATTTTCTTCTTCTTCTCTGTTGATAGCTGTTATCTCGGCAGTGAAAGGTTTTGGAATGTCGCGCATCAAGCTGCCCGCTAGCTTATATAAAAATTGCGCGGACGTCAGCGAAATCGTTATATCTGTTTTGTCTACATTTACGCTGAACAAAATATTTGTGTTTCTTTTCCAATTTTAAACGGTTGTCATTTTGCAATAAATGTCAGTGCACGTATAAATTTTATTTCAAGTTGAACTCAGGCAACTCATGGTGTAGCATTTAAAAATTTAGCAGGATAGCGCTAAACTAAGCCGCTATTTTTAATAATTTTATCGATTTTTAGACGCGTAACGTTCTGGTACGGTAGTGTGGAAAATCCGGTACACTGGAAATAAATGGGTTTTCCTGGCTAAAAATACGTCAAGTATATTGCTCACAGCCTTATAATATCACCCTGAAAATTGTAACTGGTTTATCGAGAGAAAACTATAAAAACTATAGAAAAAATAGCCTTCGTTTCAGTGCAAGGCCAACGTGCACAGTTCCCAATCATTTTGGTGCGCTGTGCATCACGCCATCTAGCGGCCGTTACAGGCACTGAGAATGGAATGTCTATCGGCTTGAAAGGGGTCATCTGCTAATAACCAATAGGCCGGTGAAGCGTTTGGAGACCATTTTCAATGTTGCCTTCTCTCCCACCTGTGAGCAAATTCTTAATTGTTACAGTCCAGGCACAAATGACACGCAGATGTAGCGTCGCAAATGTTCTGAAGTATATTTATCTTGGGGCGAGCCTACAAAATTGCATTGTAATTTCAATTTAATTATTTTCTAGAACAGGGTACGGGTACGATATGATACGAATTTTATTACGATGAAATATTTTTTTTTTTTTAATCACGAGTCATTAGCAAGAATCCATATATACACATTTGCCTGGGCGGTGTTTTGTCATTCACCACTATGGCAGCGCACGGAACGGAGCTCGCCTTCTTCCAACTCACGTCTGACGTGATTCTCATCGTCTATGACCATGAACTGCAGCTCATCGAAGAACATCCCCGAGAGGTGAAGCTATGTTTAAGCCTACCAGGCTGGACTCTATTGACACGGTTGTTACAGGGAAAAGAGCCCGAAGTCGATTTCATGCACGTGGGAGTCGGTGTTTACCTGCGAAGTGGTAGAGATGATTCTTTTTTTCCCCGGTTAGAACAGTGTGGTGGTACCTCTATCCTACTCCGGCCGGCATTATGGCAGGCGCTGAAAGCTATTATCACCGACGTCCACGACGTACTCTACCCTGAGGCCAACTCTGTAGCCACGCGCACTCTTACACCGGACTGTACCCTATTGTTATAACCCCAACGCGTGGAGCTCATCGATGACGATAGTCGATGTTGGTGTACGTCTGAACCAGCGCGTGTCTCTTTATCCCCGGAAGGCTGGATTACCTTGAAACGTGTGTTATGCGGTAACCTCGACGGGGATAGCATTCACCTGTGTGACGATGTCTACATTTTCCGCGGTCCCTATTTTGCTCGACTCCTCTGTCTCAAGCGAGGTGGTTTTACTCTGGACCCCGATCTATGGACGGCTTTGCAACAAGTAGTCCCCATGGTCGATGAAGTACTCTCTCCACAGGAGCCTCTCACAGAATAGTACGACTCATGTCTGTACCTGACACTATAAATACCAGGGGTGAGACAGAGTGTGTGCCATTCACCGTTCGACATTTAGAGCAAGCATGTCATCCGACCTACGAGCCATTCTGTCCCTTACACCCCAGGTGGGGTTATACGTCTATGAAGATAAAGTTACCCTGGTGAAAGACTGTGGAGCTATTTGCTGGGCGCCCGCTGAGACTCTATCGAATACGGTGACGCTACAGCGTGACGGCTGGACTAAATTTAAACGGGTGTTGAGCGGTGAGTTCGACGGACATCTCATCCACATAGACAATGCCATCTACGTATATACCGTACCTCCCCTCTTCGCACGCCTGGGCCGCTACCAAGACCCTACGCGAAGTTTCATCCTAGGCCCCTCTCTGTGGTCAGCCTTGGAGAAAGTAGTGCCTATTGTGAACCAGCTGTTTACACCGGACGAACGATCACCAGACGAGTTGGCGTGGGCTCGTGCTATGGAGGACGCGCTGGCTGAACCCCATGAAAAACAACATGAACCCGATACAGCCGGGGAACAGAAAAGTACTATATCTATAGGGTGCACAGAGGCTAGAGTGTCAGTGTCACCTGATTAAGCGAACACACATGACGGGGACCCAGGGGCACCCCGATGAGGGGTAAGAAGACCGTGATGAGGCGGTCCCGAAAGGGAAAAAAGGGATCAGCATCTACAGTGAACAAGGTGTTAACCGATTTGTATTACAACCCTACCAGTCCAGCCGCGTATAGCGCTGTGGGAGCGCTCGCTCGAGCTGTCCATTCCCAAGGCATCAGTCGAACTGAAGTTCGAGACTGGTTAAAAACCCAAGACACTTATAGTTTACATCGAGCAGCCCGACGACATTTTCGCCGTAACCGAGTGATCGTAGGAGGCATAGACGCGCAATGGCAGGCTGATTTAGTGGATATGAGTCGATTTGCACCTCACAATGATGGACATCGGTACATGTTGACCTGTATCGATATTTTATCCAAGTATGCCTGGGTACTACCCATTCGCACCAAAACAGGAGAGAATCTAGTACGGGCGTTCCGGCAGATTTTCAAGACGGGGCGCAAACCCCTTTATTTGCAAACGGATGAAGGCACAGAATTTCTCAACCGACCCTTTCAAGCCTTTCTTAAGAAACAGAAGGTATTTTTCTTCCATACGTACAACGAGACCAAAGCCTCTGTGGTGGAACGATTCAATCGCACCTTCAAAGGACGAATGTACAAGTATTTTACCGCCCAAAACACCCGACGGTACATCGATGTACTACCTCAACTGCTTCAAGGGTACAATCGAGCCTATCATCGCAGTATCCAGCGAGCTCCCCTCGATGTGACAGAACGCAACGAACATCAAGTGCGTGGTACGCTGTACTCACCCAGTCCACCACCACTCACGTCACCCGTTACAAACGCGGAGATGTGGTACGGATCAGTAAAGTGAAAGGCCAATTTGAGAAAAGTTACTTGCCCAACTGGAGTGACGAGCACTTTGTCATCGTTCGTCATAAACCTCGACAGCCACACGTCTATCAACTGGAAGATCTACAAGGAGAAACACTGCAAGGCACGTTTTACGAGGCAGAATTACAACCCATAGTGAAAACACCGAAAGACTACTACACGGTGGAAAAGATTTTGAAAACGGAACGTCGACGTGGCATCCCCTATCATTTCGTCAAATGACAAGGGTGGCCCCGTTCGTTTAATTCCTGGGTGTCAGGCCGTGATATGAAACGCCTATAAATTCTAACCCCTATCACCGCCATTCTTCAGTGTAGGGTTGTACCATGGATAGTGCACATCTACCCTTACTGTTACGAACTCGAAAAGCACAAGTGGGTACTATAGTGTGTCTAGTAGTGCTTGTGAGTACGTTATTTGGAGGCGTGTTCTACGATTTGGCGTACGTGATATCCTGTTTCAACACCGTGCGTCCCACAATTCCACCTCAGTCCACCACTTCAACCACCACCACCACCACTACGACGCTGCCTACGCCATCCAAGACGTCAAGGTACCGCCACGTATCAACCCAGACACCCACGTCTACCACGCCGTCTACTCCATCCACCACATCACCTGACCGCCACATCCATCCACTCACGCCTACGACGCCCCGTACTACTACTACTACGACGCTGCGTACTACGACGCCACGTGATCCTCCGTCACCCCTGAGAAGCGACGATCCTTCCAGTCCATCACCACCACCACCTAGTACCACCATCACCACTACGACTCCTACGACGCTAAACACATTTAGAGTGCACGAATCACGTTTACCACGGCAACGGTATCCGTTCGACTACGATCCCCGGTGGGATCCACGAAAACGGTGGTGGGCCTCTGAACGCCGAGCGCAAATCACCAAATAAAAAAAAAAAAAAACTATGGATCCTCGGTGGCAGCATCCTTTCACGTGTGTCATCGCTGGACCGACAGGGTCGGGAAAAACACACTTCGTTCAACGTCTCATCCAACACGGGTCAGCCCTCATTTCACCTCCTCTAGCTCGCATCCTGTGGTGTTTTGGAGCTTGGCAACCCACATACGAGGAACTGGCACGTGTCCCGGGACTCACCTTAATGGAAGGCTTACCCTCTGAGGATACGCCCAAAGACACGTTGGTGGTGGTGGACGATCTCATGACGGAAACGGACAGTCGAATCACCCGTCTCTTTACCAAAGGAAGCCATCATCGTCGGTTGAGCATCATCTACATCGTGCAGAATCGTTGGTGAAGAAGACGGGTAGTGTGAAGAAAAAGAAACAGGTGTTACAGCGAGGTGGATTTCTCGGCGCACTCCTCGCACCCTTAGCCGCTACTGTACTGGGGCCGTTACTAGGCTCCATCTTGGGACGCTAACGGCATGGAACATACGAAAAAAATGATGCTGGTGGAACCTCGACTGTCACAGAGTTTGCAATCACCCTATCCCGTGCCTGCCACAGTGCAACAACTGCAGTCTCTGGATGAAGAGATGAATAGTATACTCCAACGTCGACTACCCGATCACGAGAAAATTCAACTCTACCATCATACGCTGAACCGGTACCAGACGTTTATGGATCAACCGGTACCAGACGTTTATGGATCAATATAGAGGGAGTAGTAGTAGTACACCACAACTACCCACAACGCCCACAACGCCTACACTCACACCCTCGCCACCACCATCCTCATCCTCTGCCTCACCTCAGCTGGAACAGGAAGTGTTGGCCAGTGTGCCTAAAGCCTTCAAGACCAAGGCGCGTTTATTGTTGGACCGGGTGAAACAGAATGCCGATATGGGTTGGAACGCTGAAGGAAAACTACTGATTCGAAACCAAGTGGTGCCGGGGTCTCATATGACCGATTTAATCAACGATATGGTACGTTCTCGCAAACACTCTAATCCACCGGGCTGGGAAGCCTTTGCTCAGGGGTTAAAAGACACACACACCCCTCCAGAATTGGTAGGAAATCGTGAACGCTGGAAGTGGATGCAAGCACCCTCTCGACTTCCCCATACCTGGGAACGTGAATGGCAACCGCAGACACCGCCCAAAACACCCTCACGGCGGGACCGTTCTTTTCACCCCTATGCTACCTCTATACCGGCCACACCATCGCCACGACGATCACGACGCCGAGGTAAGGCGCCCAAGGCCTGGGAACCCTACTAAGGGAGGGTGATCCCCTATAAAAACCCGGTGCAGAAGCCAGAACAACTCAGTCGTCATGTTTTACCTGACGTTGCCCAGTAATAGTTCACTCGATGTGTTTCCTGACAACACCTTGGCCAAGTATGTCACTCAATTACCACAGCCGTTACATTTACCGGGTCGGTGGGAATGTGGACTGGTAGATATTCAGTACCCTTACTCGTGGTACAACGTACGAGACCAAGAAGTATGGTACGAAGTGACGTACGAAGGCAAAGTCACCAAACTCATTCTCCCCGAAGGCCAATACGATACGCCCCAGAAGTTCATAGAGGGTCTGCTGTCCTTGTTGGAGTACAAGTCTCTACGGGAGGCCACGAATAAATCAAAACCCCTGCAAGTCTACCCTTTCAAGAATCACATAATCTTGACTGTCAACCCACACAACGACAAGGCCTGTATCCTGCTGAGCCCTAACGTGGCTGTGACACTCAGTCCTACACTACAGCAAATGTTAGGTCTGCCTTACAGAGTGTACCCGGGGCCCACCACCGACAACGGTAACGATGTGATGGATATGAAAGTAGGCATGTACGCACTCTACGTCTACTCGGACGCAGTGGACAACCATATTGTGGGTGATGTGAACACACCTCTGTTACGAGTGGTGCCCATTAGCAAGTCGTATGGCGATCAAGTCAACCAGAGTTTCAACCATATACTCTATCTGCCCGTACGACATACCGATATCAATACGATCACGGTAGATATAAGAGATGACACGGGACACCCGGTGCCATTCGAACGAGGAAAAGTGGTGCTGACACTTCATTTCCGACAAGCCCGTTCTCCTCACTTCGTATAATGTACGTGCCTTACCAATGTCATACACCCAGCTATGCCGACTACTACAAGAAACAAACGGGGGAAGGCTTGCCCATCTTTAGCGGTGCACGCATGCAACGAGGTCACGGATTGGGAAACATACTGGGCAGCATTGTGAAAACGTTCTTACCCTTGGTGACACGGGGTGTCAAAGCGGTAGGCAAACAAGCGGTACGCAGTGGATTGCGCGTGGCTGGTGATGTGATGGGAGGCACAGCACCCCGACAAGCCTTGAAACGACGGGCTAAAGAAGCCGGCAGCGTCTTGATCGCCAAAGCCCTTAAAAGACAACCCCGGACACAGCGAAGAGTCATTCGACGTCCAACACACCGACGACGCACACCCCGGAGGACTAAGACCCACAAGAAGAAGAAGAAGAGTAGTAGGAGAGACATCTTCGCATAATGGCATTCATTCACTCCGAGTCGTGTCCGTCTACCAACAGTGAATTGGATTTGTGGACTATTCCACCCACCCAAACCAGTGTAGCCGAAAGACGTTGGGTAGAACATCGACCCCTGGCTAGTCTGACGGGGACGGGCCCTGTGGAATTTACCATTGAAAACAAAGATACAGCCTACCTGGAGTTAGCCCACACCTACTTGTACGTGAAAGCCAAAATAGTGGACGCAGCCGGGGCCAACGTAGCGGACGATGCAGTAGTAGGCCCAGTGAATCTTTGGCTGCACTCCTTGTTCCAACAGGTGGATATGAGTCTGAGCGATAGACTCATCAGTACGTCCACCAATACGTACCCGTACCGAGCCTACATGGAGACGCTGTTGTCGTACGGTGTAGATGCCAAAAAATCCCACTTGCAAGCCGCGCTGTACTACAAGGATACACCCGGCGCCATGAATAGCGTGCTGGCTGCCAATAATGGGTTGACCAACCGCAAAAACTTGACAGCCGATAGCAAGTCCGTCGATATGATGGGACGACTCCACGCCGATCTGTTCCTGCAAGACCGCTACATGATGAACGGTGTATCCATTAAGATCAAGTTGATCCGTTCCACACCTGCGTTCGCCTTGATGGCCGGTGGAGCGGCCCCCAATTACAAGATCATCCTAGAAGATGCAGCCCTGTTTGTGCGTACGGTGGATTTGCAACAGGGCGTGTTGGTGAGTCACATGGAAGCCTTATCGAAAAAACCAGCCCTGTACCCCATCCGACGCGTACAGACCAAGGTGTTCTCTGTGCCAGGCGGTACGATGATAGCCAATCGTGAAAATTTATTTCTAGGGGATCTCTCTAAACGTGTTACCATAGCGTGTGTGACCAACACCGCTTTCAATGGAGCGTGGGATGAGAATCCGTTCGCCTTTCAACATTTCAACCTGAACTTTTTGGCACTGCACGTGGCTGGCCATCAAATTCCAGCCCGACCCTTACAACCGGATTTTGGTAACCAAAACTATGTGCGCAGCTACCTGAACCTGTTTACAGCCACAGGACAAAACAACCAGGACGAAGGAAATACCATCACTCGACGAGACTTTTACCGTGGGTACACATTGTTCGCCTTCGACCTCACTCCCACCTTGGAACACGATCATCAACTGGCCTTGCTGAAGAAAGGAAACCTACGGTTGGAACTGCGTTTCGCTACCGCTCTAGCCCAGACCATTAACGTGATTTGCTACGCCGAGTTTGATAACGTCATCAGCGTGGATCAGCAAAGAAACGTGCTGTGTGACTACGCCAACTAGAGTCATGGATACAGAACAGCTGATGGGCATACTCCAGCGAGATCCGAAGATCCCCTTTCCAGGTGTGTTTCCACGCAATGTGTTTCCCACCCACTCCACCACCCCAGCAGCCTACATCCTGAATACAGACCCGGGGTGTCGACCCGGTGAACATTGGGTAGCTGTGTACGTGGACACCCTAGGCCAAGGCGAATACTTTGATTCCTACGGACTTGCACCCCTACATGCCGATTTGGTGAAATTCATGGACGTCTCTACTACAATGTGGCGTTGGAATACTCAAAGATTACAAGGACCCTTGAGTAGTGTGTGCGGACAGTACTGTGTGTTTTATCTCACTCACCGGAGTAGAGGACATTCTATGCCAACCATCGTACACATGTTTGATGATTATTGTCAAGCCGAAGACCGTGATGTCCTGGTGTATGACTGGACGGCCTCTCGTTTTAATGTGCATGCTCCATTTCTCTGGTTACCTTAAAAATGCACTGCGCGCAGGCCACTTGTTTTTTTTTATCACGTTATTGTTATGACGTTGTTGTTCTGACGTTCATTGATGTTGAATAAAAATTGATGAAAAAACACAAAAAATGATGGGGGTTTGACTTCTTCTTTTTTATTTAAGTCCACAAGAAGGTATAGAATAGATACAAATAGAATAGTAGTGGGTGGTAGGATTAAGGTACAAAAAAGTTCTGTCAGGAGTAGGATTCGAACCTACGTACGGCAATGCCGACCAGCACTTAATACCGGCGCCTTAGACCACTCGGCCATCCTGACTTTTACATTTGTGTATCAACAGTTATAGTTCGACATTGTTCACAAGTCCAAGTAAGTGGTGCTCACACCATCGGCCAACACTTTCCGTTTCGGGTAAAAGAAAGTAAAGGCGTCTCGTTGCTGAATGTACGTCCGCATCTGGTGATCCACCACCCGAAATCCTCGGTTAGTACCACTCGCACTGGCCTGGCTTTGCAGCACGTTCAAGTACAAGGCTTTGTCGATGTTGGGATCGCGCCGGCTCACCCCTTTGCAGCTAAACTTATTTTGGTCTCCTCCTCCGTAACAGTAATACGTCTTGGAGGAGAGACCAATCATAGCATCCCCACTCCACTCCAGCTTGAACAGGCCCGGCGTACGCTTATCGTACTGGTAATGGTCACGTCGAGGTAGCCACTGGTCGCGTTCCGCTTCATACTGGGTACGTAACTCCGGTTTCACCAGGGACTCCCAATCCGCATTAGAGACGGCCATGTAGGCCGAGTCCGTATCCATCTCCATGAGTTGCCAGTCTGATGGATTAAAATACACACCCATGAAATCATACAGAAACTGCAGCATCCTCAGCTTGGCCACCTGATATACCATACAGCCAATCTGCAGGGGTAGGTTGTAACGGATAGTCTTCTTGGCTTAAGTGACTTCATAGGTGTCGTCATCGATGATCTCCACGGACCGAAACAGAGGAGAATTCACTTTTTTGCGGGCTTGGACAGTAGTACAAATGTTCACGTTGACGTGCTTATCCTGGTTCGTAACCGTTTTTCCATAATAACCATTGCCAGTCAACTTCCAACATTCACCGATGATGGCCTCACTCGGGTATTCATCACCTTGACGACGGGCCGACGTCACGATGTCGGCATTCTCCGCAAAACAAGCGTCGGGTACGTACTGTATCACTTGATATATTCGGGTAATTTCCCAACCGTGGTTCATGTACCACTGCAGTAAGGGAGTGCCCAGCAAGATTTTCTCGGCCCACATACTACCAATCAACATCCGTCGAGGTTGAGGCAAACACTCGTGTTGCTCCGCATAGGTCCTCATGGTGTCCCCAATATCAGCCCGACCCACCAGCGTGTTCTTAAAGATGGGCGGGCACTGGGCGAAGAGAGGCTTGAGAGTGTCGGGGACATGCAAATCACATTCGACAAAGCCGTAGAGGTCCCCCGAGCGAATGGCGTCGAACATCTGTGGCAGACTCAGAAGTCGCCGACGACTCAAGGGGTACTCGCGCTCTTTTAGGAAACGTCGTAAATGGGGCAGGGCCTGGCACATCGTGTGAAATTCACACTCCCACATTTCAATCAAATGGTATCCTCTCTCTTTCACATAATCACCGTTCTCCACCACTTCTTCCCGTAATTCTTCCGGTGTTTTTCCACGTCGTTCGTTGAAGCGTCCAGCGCTGAAATGGCATCCGTGGCCGTGCCAATAGCAACCGTAAAATTGGAATACGGTGGGTGTGCTACCCACCAGGGCAAACCCATCGACGGGAAGTCGACGATCTCCTATGCGCTTCTCTGTGGCGTTGGTTTGGTGTCGTATATAAATTCCCCGTCGATAGGCTTCCCAATCCAACCACTGATCAGCCAGATGCTTGTAGGGTGTACGTTGCGGTGTAAAATGCCGATCTTCCGCCAACCAACGTGTATAATGGCCACTGGGCATAGGTTGGGCCAGCGACCACAGGTACAAGGCATTCGCATCGAATCCGATGATCTTAGCACAGGGTTTTCCACTGGGGAGAGTAGTGACGTCCTTCTCGTGATAACGGTGAAAAATAAGACTCGGTCCGCCGACAATGTTCTGCTTTAGACAATCATGCATGTCTGCATCTTTTTGCTGTATCAGCGAGAAGTACGTAGCACACTGTTGAAAAAGATGGCGAAGCGCCAGACCCGGTAAACTCAAGCACTCCTTGAAGATATCGACGTGCATTTGGCGACGAAAGAGTTGCACCATTTTCTCGGCCGCTTCCAGGAAAGGAACCACATCTAGGTTATTATACCATATCAGGAAATATCGCAAGGTGTGCATATGTTGATCGTTCCATACCTGCTGTAGTTCCCGGTACGTGTCTTCCGGACATTCCACTTGCTTCAAATCATCAAAGAAGGCGTCCCGGGGTGGCAACTGTGTTTCCTGCAAACGGTCGAGCGTTGATATATACGTGTAAGGGAACCTGCCTTTGGTTTGTGCACAGTAATATGCCTTGACCCACTGATCATAGCTACAATTAGGAGCTAAGTAGTTCCGTACATCCAGGAAATGCAGTGATGTGGTAGTGAGGGCCATATGATTATTGATCTTCTTGATCACGGACTTGAGGGTATTCGACTGGGCCAAGTAGGGGTAAAGAAATTCCTTCACCATGTTCAAATCATAGCGTCCCGAATTGAAACCTAGCACCGGTAACTGGCCTAGATATTGTAGGAAGCGCACTTTCAATTTCTCCGCATACGGTTTCGGTAAAGGCACATCCTGCGACTGCAGGGGCTGCGACTCGGGCTGCGACTCGGGCTCCGACTCGGACTCGGACTCTTCATCGTCACTAAACGCTACACCCGGTATAGGAATCCGATCGTCCAGCTGGTCCAGTACGTGCTGGAACTTGGACACCAATAGTTCTGTACTAGCCGCACTGACTTCCTCTAAATACTCCATCATGCGGATGATCAACTCATGGGAATCCCCCGTGGACACGAAACATACCGGTGCAGCGTCATAGCCAGGTACGTTGCTGGAAATACTGACACTCAGAGGAATATGGCGCTGCGTCCACTGCGTTTTCGCTGAAAACATGTCCATGGGCTCCAACAGGGCCTCAAAATCGTAACACGCCCGGTAGGGAAAATAACGATCCGCCTCCGGTATGATCACACCCTCATCGGCCAGTTCCTGGAAAATAGTAGGCGTATTATGATACACACCACCCGGATATACTCGCTTGACACTGTTGTCACAGATTTTCTCGTGGCGATGTAAGTTGAGGGAACGGTGAAACACCCGATGGCATTGGGCACAACTGAAAGACTGAGCGTACTGACTCATATTGTTGATCAGCGAAAAATGACTCACGCCATTGTCGTCGAACACATTGACTTTCATTGTAGCAGCATACCGTTCTGTTGAACGACGAACCAATTCAGCCACAAATGTATCCTCCTCGCATCGTAATCGGTATACAAAGATATTGATGTTGAACAGTGTTTCCACGTCATCCAAATTCTTGAACGGAACTCCACGGAAGTGCCGCTTATCCAAGTCTTGCTGCTGTAAATACTGTTCCCAATAGTCATTGGCCACTCTGTCACAACACTTGGGGTTACACTCGTCCACATGCACGGCCAAACACCGAAACAGACATTTCAGGTCTTTGTAGGGCCCATATCGTCCTCCTGTTAATGCATACAGGCCTTTTCGACGAAGCAACCACGGGGGTAGTAGTACAGGAGCACCGATAGGATGATCTCTCATTTTCGTGACGAAAAATGTGACGTTGGTCACCATTTCCACAAGCCATTGGCGTTGCAACCGGGCCATTCCAATGGATCCAACGTAGTCAATTGGTCGAGGAGTGGCTCCAGAGAAATCGCATCCGTCACCGTGAATGGCTGATCAAACACATAGGTATTATTGCTGGGATAATAATACCGCAGCTGGTCCGTCTCCTTGTGCCGTAAAATGTACCCGAATGTCATATTCAACTTGAACGCTGTCACCTGATCTGTGAAAATGTTCTCGGCATAGGTAGACAAATACGTGAGGTCCTGCAGTCAATAGTTATACAAGTCCAATAGACGACGGTCACGGTGAAAACAATGGCGTATGGTAGCCCAATGACGTCGATAAATGTCCCTGACACGCTCGTCTTCAGGCAAGACTTCAACCGGAGGTGCCGCTGGGTCCCAGGGAAAATCTTCTCCACGTGTCATGCTTTCGTCTCATACAAGCGGGTAGGCAAGCAGGCAGGCAGGCAGGCTGGTCAGGTCAGGTAAGTCACAGTGCTGCGCAGGGTAGTGCAATGAATACACCCTAAAAATCGCCTCCTTTTATACGTTTTTCTACAATCCGCCATCTTAAACCCACCACCCACCACCACCACAGCCGCCATCTTAAACCCACCACCCACCACCACCACAGCCGCCATCTTAAACCCACCACCCACCACCACCACAGCCGCCATCTTAAACCCACCACCCACCACCACCACAGCCGCCATCTTAAACCCACCACCCACCACCACCACAGCCGCCATCTTAAACCCACCACCCACCACCACCACAGCCGCCATCTTAAACCCACCACCCACCACCACCACAGCCGCCATCTTAAACCCACCACCCACCACCACCACAGCCGCCATCTTAAACCCACCACCCACCACCACCACCACAGCCGCCATCTTAAACCCACCACCCACCACCACCACACCCCATGTGACACAATACTCGCTTCTGATTGGCTGTAGCGTGACGTCACAGAGGTCATATGCAAATTTCTGAGGTCAACTCCACTTTAAATACCCTTTGTATACTATTTATATTTTCGCTCTCGTTCAGTCAGCATCATGCATCTATCAACATATATACAGTTCATTAAAGTGTCACCGTTTGGATATACAGATAAAAATACATTAAAATACAATTAAAGTATGAACAAACGCCACTCTTACAGATATATCAGAGTGAGTGAGTAGTAGGGTTTACCGTCGTTTTCAACCTTGTTTCAGTCCTATCACGGCGGTGCCTACATGTGCCAGAACACGCGAGTGCTAACAGTTCTTATTAATTGACTGTGTATGTTATTACCCGAATACAGTGTAAAACGGCCTGTCCATACGTCATGTCGAACTCAACTTGTATTGGCCGAGTTGTATTGGCCTAGTTGAAAGCTGTATTGGCCGGGTTGAATGTTGTATTGGCCGAGGTCAACGAGTACAGCCGTAACTAGCAGTAAGGACCGACGACTGGAGAAACAGACGACAGCAGTGTTGTTTGTTCAACGCGATGGCGAGCGCAGAGCGTGTTATTCAAGGGTTCGTGGGTGGAATTTTAGAGCTTGAGGAGATATGTGGAGACGATCTAAAACGATTCAAACCTGTTACAGATCAAGAAACGGATGCTGCCACTCAAGCTCGGAAAAACAAAAACACGGCCAGTAAATGTCAATTAATAAAAATATTATGAATCGATAGTTTTCGTATAGCCTTAGTATTGACCTTCGGGTCGCCGTATTGGCCCTCGGCCTGCGGCCTCGGGCCAATACGGCGACCCTCAGGTCAATACGAAGGCAATACGAAAACAATCGATTAATAACATATAGTATTACCCTGGACACTGATCAACCGAGCCAGTACAGCACCCGGTCACCCATCCTAGTATTGACCGAACTTAACGTTGCTTAACTTCGGTGATCTGACGAGAACCGGTGTGTCCAACGCTATAAACCGTACAGTGTCAGAAATATTAGAGACGGATACTAAAACATACAAACGTAAACGTAAAATGGTCCCTATACATAGAATTAATTTCGGAAAGAATGTCGTATCTTAAGTCACTATAAGCAGGACAAGTCATAAGAACGTACAGTTCATCCTCAATCCATATACAGATCAGACAGACCCGTTGCCCTTTGGCTAGATTTTCATATCGGCCGGGTTCTATCGTTATGGGAGCTACTTCACACCTGAATTTTTAAGAAAGAATTTCTTTTTCTGAAATACTGTGTACACGTAGCTTTCAACTCAATAATTATTCTTAATTTCCCCATATCAATGAAGATTACTACTGTTCATATAACTCCTCCATTTTTCTATATATCTGCCTTTCTTCTATATATTTAACGGCAAAGATCGTAATACCGTACATCGATATTTGAGAGACGAAAACAATTTCCTTTAAAATCTGGCACACTCTGTAACTCCAATTCTCACAATTTTGTCTGAAGACTTAGCTATATTTATGTGTGAATCAATCTGGATCTAGTTGTTACCGTCATTTGCTTCCCGGAGGGCTCTAGCCATGCATCTCATTCACGCTATCATTTGTAGACGTTACAGCGGTAATGTCCTCGGGTTAAAATGCATCATCTAACAAAAAGAACAATAGGGGAAATATTTATTATTTAAAAAACAATCAAACTATCAGACATATGAAGCCAATGAAATCAACCCATAAATGGAAGTAATCGAACAAATGTTTTAATCTGCCTTTTGTTGGCAAACAGGAAATATAAAGTAAGGGAGTGTATCAGTAAAATTAATAAATTTCTAAGTGCGCCTCCCAAATAATTTTAGAATGACAAGCCACAAAACTAATTGTTTTCTGAGCAACAAAGTTCCTGTTCCTCTTATGTACAAACGTTATGTTGTTTATAAGTGTATTTGCCCTTGTGTTAAAGACACTTACACATGTGAAACTGAAAACCACATACATAAATGTGATCTGTTCTAACAACAATGTGAAAACATTTTTTATCTAGCAAACAGCCGAGCTATTGAGCCATTTAAACAATTCGAAAAATTTGTTTTGTAAACAACGAATGTAATACCCTTCCTTTCAAAGAGAAACCAGGCGGGAAAACCCCACTCCTGAACTCATTTTCAACACAGGGGCTCGGTACCGTTGTTAATTGGTTAATTAGGTTAATTACAGCCCCCCCCCCCCTCCAACCTAATTAACCAATTCAAGGTTGGCAGTAAATGGGATAAAACAAGAGGTTTGTGAGGGTGGTGAGGTGACGGCTCCAACTTGATTGTCCTCCCTTCCTCATTTGTTCTCTACCTTGACGCCCTCCCCCCCAGCCTCCCTGTAATCGACCTAATTAACCAACTAACAACGGTAACGAGCCCCTGTGATTCGCAACCTCTCGAAATCTATGGTGGAAGATAGCAGAATATGTCCCCTTCGTATATATTTCCGCTCGGCGGTCCCGAATGTCCTGAACTTGGTCTCAAAGCATCAAAAGAACTCGTATTTGTCGGGTGGACACCTCACGTGCAGCGGATCCCGGTTTACACCGGAGAGGTGAAAAATCCGTACACCATTAATGCGCGAGGTACTAAGACTTCGACGGAATAGCCCGAGCAGTCGCGAATGTGGTCCTGAACAATGGTCGCAAAGCATAAAAAAAAACTCGTACTTTTCCGGTGAACACCCTCTCAATTCATTTATTTAGTTAGTTCATATGAGCACCGTTTTGGATATCCCAATCATGTTGATGACGAGACATTTCAAGATGGGACTTTGAAATGTGGTCCTTGTACGAAGTGTCAGAAAAGAGGTGTGGAAACGCAGAGTAATTTGGTAGAGAGCCCCAAAGCCGAGGATGAGCTACGGAGGGTTAACTCACTCAATAAATTGTCTGCGAATACCAGAACTGACAACATTTCACGAAGGCTGAGGAATAGGGTCCTTGTGGCAGCCCGTTGGTTTGTGCTGTTGTTCCTTGGTATGGTCACCCTGAAAGACCTTGAGACTGGGCACATGGCTAGTGGCAAATGCCAGTCATGTCGGAACCTAGAGGTCGGAGTGATCGAGGAGAACACCATTGAACTATGTGCTGGTAATATCGATGTTACAGAAACTTACCTCGACGCGCAGAACAAAGGATTGGACCCATCTGCGGTAAATCGCAAAGTTTCTGAGACACCCTGGATGCAGGGTTATGCTATGTCAACACTGAGGAAAAAGCAACTAGAGAACCCAGATATAGGACCATCATAATTGTAACAGACCACTTTACTAATTGGGTGGAGATATTTCCAATCCCGGATCAAACAGCGGAGACGTGTGCTCAGGTCATTCTAAATGAAGTCATTAGTCATTAGGCTGTCCTTTAGACTTGCACAGTGATCAGGGATCGAACTATACAAACGACATATTTACCGAACTTTGTAAACTACTTGTGATTCGGAAAACTCGAACGACGCCTAGACATCCCCAGTGTAATGTGAAGGTGGAACGCTTTAATCGCACACTAGTACGAATGATCCGGTCTTACATCAAGGATGATCAAGAAAGCTGGGACCTTTACTTGGGATGTTTGGCTGTAGCATACAGAGCTACCCCTCATGATGGCACAGGTTTGACTGCACATTTGCTGATGCTTGGTCGAGAAGTACGACTCCCAGCTGAGGTAATATTTGGTACCGCTGGTCCAGATGATCAAGAAAACTTGACCACATATGGGGAATAAGTTGATGAACTTCGTGACAAATTACAACATGCTCATGTTATCACCCGGCAGCATCTCAAAATCGCGGCTAAGCGTCAAAAGAAAACTTACGATGGGAAAACATTGAAACACGCCTACAAACCAGGAGATTATGTGTGGTACTATCACGAGAAACGAGAGAAGGGTATCAATGCAAAACTAACACTCACATACAGCGGACCGCACGTAGTAATCCACAAAATAAATGATCTTGACTAGGTTATCCAAATGAATGAAGCATGCAAAACAAGGGTTATCCATCACAACAAACTCAAACCATACGAAGGGACATGATGTGGCACAGGGTCCGGTGACTGGTAGCCCCTAATATGTATGAATCCAGATATAAACGGAATGTCTCAGTGACACCACTTCTTCTTATTCTTTGCAGACGCAGAATGTCTGACAAGGCCAAGCGGGCTTATGGGAAGAGGGGTGCCATTCATCATTGCTCTAGATGTCGTTTTATCGGCGACAGATCACAGATGATACGTCATGTAGTAACCAACCACCTGCTTCATCTTGACGCCCCATATGCCTCTGGTTACTGCAGCCGTATAGCTCTCAAGGCGGAGGAGATGAGAATGCATATGGACGAAAAACATCCATCTGTCGACAGTTCAGAAAGGGTTGAAGGGACAAAGTCACCATATGTATTGACTCCCCAGGATGCCACCATCTTATCGAAGGAGGAATCTATCAATTTCTATGACTGCAAAGATTCAACCTCGGTGGCTATCGAGAGAACGACGACACCTCAACCAGGGACTCCCATTATCATCCCAGATGAGCCAGCTTTAACTACCCAGTCAGAGGCACCTGTAGAGCAGTCTGTTCCATGCCCCGAGAAAGAACCATCCAAAATCCTCAAGGTAAAGAAGACACCAAAAAGCAATCCCAAGTCAGTCACCCCCAAGAGCGGGAAGAAGACATCCATCCCTCAACGTCCTTCCAAAACAACCAGTGAGGTATCTTCAACACCTGAGACCCAAGCCATGAATAGACCTGTAGCATCGGTTTCACCAGCGAAAGCCACAAAAGCACTTAGGAAAACCAAGGCTGTCACTCTTTCAGAATCATCCGTACAGGAATATACACCCGAAGATGTCAGGATAATCCACGATACTGGATTTCCTCCACTCATCCCCATCAAGATTCCCCTCACAAGATCAGATGGATTAGATGACCGGAGTTGTAATCTGAGAGATGTTTTTGATGTGTTTAGGGAATACCCCAACATCAGGAACCAGGTCAACGATATCGAGCTACGTCATGCTATCGGCTCAACCACTGACCCATCCGACACAATCGACCCAAACACAGTTGTGCTTGGCACCAACCCTGCCGGACCAACAGAGTGTGCCATGGATATCGAACTCCACCCAAGTGAGGGAGAGGTCCTACAATTATTTCACGGGGATGCTGAGGCCCTTTCCCCTATCCAAACACCGAGGAAACCCCAACATACCCCAGCAAATGAACGACCTGGAGTGAGCTCCAAACCTGCAGCACTTGGTGGTATCAGTTCTCGTCTCACTGCGACAGATATCAGTGATGTCATACAGCAGACAGTGCAGAGTTCAGCTGAAACAGTGGCATCAGCAATTGTAGCAGCCTCCAGAAAGCAACCAGTGCCATCTGAGCAAGACCTGCAGCCCATGACCAATCAGCTGATGGTAACGAATGTTAATATTGCGAAGATTGCTGGAACCTTAGAGGCTACAAATGTCAGGCAGGCTGAGCTTACCAACATAGTGAGACGAGTAGTGTTTTTAACAGTGTTTATGCTGCATTTGTATAGGCTAGTTACATGCAGATTTTTTTTCGAATTTTCAATGTTATTGTTCAGAATTACTATAAATGAGTTATAGTGCTTTCAAGTTAATGTTATTGTGATTATCCATAGCATGTACGCGTTTGTATCATAGAGTATTCATTTAGTTATGAAGCTTTATGCCCAGCTATATGTTAGTGTTGAAATCTGGTCGCCCGATCACATCAGCTGGAAGTGCTATTTTTAGAACGTACTGTTCGCATAGATTTTCTCTATTTTAACTGTTCATAGTTCGGATTTCACATTTTACTGGTCGTAGTATACCTTTATGGAACCGGTCAAGTGTTGTCAGATTCTAGATCGTCGTTGACTAGCTGTATTTCATGAGTTGAGATTGTATTTCTCTTGAAAAGTTCGTCGTAAACTTCCATCATCGAAATTTGGCAGGGACACTCTTGAACCCGAACTTTGTTGTTCTGTTTTGTTTGAACGGCGTTATAGTACAAGTATTTGACAGATTCTGTGTAAAGTATGTTTATTATATTCTCGAATTATATTGTTGTTCAAAGTGGTAATAATAAGGAGAGTTTAATAACTGTAAAAGAATATTCTTGGTTCGGAGGCTATGCGCTAAAGTTGAGAATGAGGCTCTGGCGGGAGGGTATAGAAGGCCGGAGTGTTGAGAAATCAGGGACTCGGAGACGGGCAACCGAAGATGTCAGATGTCTTTTAAAAACCTGCTCCCAGGTATGATGTCGATGAGATGTGATTATGTATTGCCACTGAGATGGTATGGAAGCCATACCCATGTATGGATGTCAAAATAAAGCAGATGAGTGCATGTCAGTCGCCAGTATAAGACGTCAGAGCAAACCCCAAAAATAAACGGGTAGTGAGCCCCGATAGTTTGGGGTGAAGCGCACTCGGCATAAACAAGACTGACAGCGACGATCGAATGCAGACGGAAAATACAATGGCAATATATATCAGATGATGTAAACATGCCCGACTGCTAACTGATGTTTTGGGAATTTCCGAGTCCCTCCCTCTTCAGATCATAGCGGGAGTTTTCCGAGATCGGGACCCTAGAAAAGACGGGTCCCTAGAAAATTCGGGTCCCGAGAAAAACCGGGTCCCTAGAAAAGACGGGTCCCTAGAAAAGTGGGGTCAGTCCCTAGAAAAGTCGGGTCCCTAGAAAATTCGGGTCCCTAGAAAAGACAGGTCCCTAGAAAAGTCGGGTCCCTAGAAAAGTCGGATCCCAAGAAAAACTGGGTAGAGTTTCCCCATTCAAGCATGGGTAGCTGGTATGTGGTTTCAGTCCAACAGTGCACTGAGACATGGGAGTGTAAGTACAGTGATTACATATAGCCTCAACCCTGTGATCTGCACTGGCGCCTAGCCTCACGTCAAGAATTATAGGGAAGCCATTTGCATGTTCCCTATGTGGAAAATATTTGAATGAGAGGATTGGTATCCTGTATACCTCAAACTTGATGATTGTGTTGCGTAGATGCAAATTTTAAGTGAATTACATCACAAAGGAATTATTTCATGGTGGTACAGCTGGTACCTTGAATTTATGGAGAATAAACCATACCCATGTTCATTTGATCTCAATACTGCCTTAACTTGGTTGATACCGTTATCTATCCTTCGACTATCTCTCTATTCAGCATTTATATTTGAATGTCGATCTCAGGTGAGCGAAGCTACCTGTGATGTACTGTGTGAATTAAGCCAGCAAGAATTGTGTTGTGGTGTACATGTTATGGGCCAGTCCTGACAAACTTACCATACATGGGATACACCCGTGGACATTTAAATATACTGACTAAACTACCGGGAATTGCTATCGCTTTAGCGTAACAATAGCGAACGAATTGGTGAAAGCGATCTCTGAATCAACAGACTCCAGGCAATCCGATGTGACAACCATCATTAGCAATTTGGCGAAGTCTGTAACTGGCCTGACCTCTGATGCATTAAGAATGAACCGGGCAGCCTCCATCCTAACCGAGGCATCAACTAAAATTGGACAGGGTCTGACTAAGCAGACCAGTGTGTTGCATTCTTTGTATCAAGGCATCATCGACTCTCAAGCGACTCTACCAACAGCAATGAATCGTCAAGCAGAGGGTTTTCAGTCTATCCTTGAACAGTTGTCAACTGCTAAAACATCGAGGAAACTGGAAGATGTGACTACGTCGATAACAACTGTGCACCCAGCTTCTGCTACCACCACCAGCATCACCAATGCCAGACCTGAAACCCAAAAGATGGATACACCCAGTGGAGATGACAGAGCATCCAAGCCTGTAGATGAGCCACGCCGAACAACACGACCTAGTCAGGAACGTTCAAGTAGGCCCCTGGTGCCAACCCGTATTAGGAGTGAAATATCACAGCCAAGATATGAGCCAACCCGTTCCCGAAGTGAGGCCAGTAGGTATCCGTTTGGCAGATCTCCCTACCACCAATACCGGTATCCGTGGGTACGCCAAACTATGCACGGGAGACGACCACGCAGCCGTAGTCCGGGCCAGGATCGTACGCACACACAGTAGAGAGAGGATAGAAGATCTTTTTAAAGAAATGAATCTTAACTCTGGAAATTGTGAATTGTACATTTCTTTATTATCCTCAACAGAACTTTACTTCCAAGCTTTATTGATAACATTAACATATACATAATATTGAATATTGGAGTTATATCACATCGAATTGATTAGGTAAAGTTAAATGTATTATATGTTGCTGAAGACAGTCAACATCTAAGAGTGGGGTAGTGTGACAATTTGATAATTTCTGGTACTATTGTTTGTCAAAGTTGAACATCGAATTCGTGAGTGAATTCTGTTTGTCTGCGGTAATGGACAACTTTTGTATGTTTTATGAGACAATACGTCATCTCCATCCATCTCTCTTACCAGTTTCGATTAAATACTTGTTCTTGTTCTCAAACCAGTCGTTATCGTTACGTAAAGTTCGCTCATCTTTGACGAATCCACATTTTTGCACAATTTTTGGTGGAAGATTTCTTCGCTGACCGCCATGTTTAGGAAATGCGAAAGCGAGGCTCTCTACTCACGAAGCAGTTTTCAATTAATTTTGACTAACTTTCGCAGATTATCATTAATTATGAATGATTGAAATAATCTGCTTTGATCATTGAGATCCCTATTCAGCGAAGATTGCCAACAATTAGTTCCAGTTTAATGAGTAATGGTGGTAAGCTCTTATGCGGTTTCCAGGATATGGAAGTGCCCTGTCCTCCGATAGGGGCGCTAACGTTGCACGAGCGGGAAGGTATAAATATTCATCATCAACGAAGATTCTTCACTTGGTATCAACCGAGTCAGCTGCACAGGCGGTGAATACTTATATCATGTGAGTACAGCTAACGATATTAAAAGACCCCAGCAACCATTCACTACTATGTAAATTAAAAGAAAGGAACCAGTACAGCAAGGAGTATACCAGAATAAGCTGATGGTCCATCAGTGTCTATATCAATGCACAGCCTGGAACCCCGAGATAAATTTCAGGACCCCTAGATTTATTTCTGGATGAATGTAATAGACAACAAGAGTGCACATCCAATAGCCAATAGGCTAGAATGTAAACTCAAGCTGTCTGATCTAGATTTCCAACCAACACATGTCTAAAATTATCAACGATTGATTACTGGACCCAAGATCGCGTACTGAAAACAGTATCGATTTCGGGACTCCTGGATTTATTTCTGGACCCCTAGATTTATTTCTGGATGATCATAACAAACAGCAAGGGCGCACAATCAGTAGTCAATAGGCTAGAATGTAAACTCAAGCGGTCTAATCCAGATTTCCAACCAACACATGTCTAAAATTATCAATGATTGGTTACTGGACCCAAGATTGAGTAATGGAAACAAGATCTACTTCGGGACCCCTGGATTTATTTCTGGACCCCTAGAAAACTTTCTGGATGAACAAAATATACAGCAAGAGAGCACATTCAGTAGTCAATGAGCTAGAATGTAAACTCAAGCTGTATATTCCATGGTTAATTGTCTTCAACTCATATATTAATGCTGATATCAATGACAGCCCCGGATACCAGTGTCATATGACTCTAGGGATAAATCATACACCAATATAAACAGAATACATTTCAGGGGTGGTTGTAATAATACATAACAAAGGAACTATATTACACAGGTTCAACTTCAATGCAAAGAATTAGGGAATCAACACGTGAAGTCACGCACAGCTTCACAAGGAAACATAAAGGACGGGGTGACGTGAATTACAGATCACACAGATAACTTTAAAGCCGGGAAGTAACTAGATATAAAGGACGGGGCACGGACGTGAATTACAGATCACACATATAACTTTAAAGTCGGGAAGTAACTAGATATAAAGGACGGGGCACGGACGTGAATTACAGATCACACAGATAACTTAAAAGTCGGGAAGTAACCAGATATAAAGGACGGGGTACGGACGTGAATTACGGACACACACAAATCACACAGATAACTTAAAAGTCGGGAAGTAACCAGATATAAAGGACGGGATGACATTTTATGGAATACCAACGTAACTAACGGTCTTCCACCAGAGACCGGGGATATGATGTACAAATTACACAGGATCCAGAAACATACTCAGGACATGAAAACGGAGTAGCGCAGAATCTGAACGCAATAACAACAGAACACGGAACATCAGGAGAGCTTACGTTTATTGGATATTCATGTACGATGAATTTAATGATATCGCAGTGAATTTATTGATGTAACCAATACAGAGTTTATTATACGAATAAAAGTTATTCCACATATTACTGCATTTATCCATTCAACATTAGAGTATTCCGTAGAACGTGGAATCCGGTTAGAAACCGGTGGTGTCAGAACTGACTATTGGTGATTTTTATGCAATAATAATCAGCTATTCTGACCGATCAGCTGGGTATTTCTGCAACGAAGTTGTCTTAGGAATTCCCGGTTGACCGTAACAATATATAGCTAGCTCAGTGATGAATTTATTTACAAGCTTTCAAAGACGATACTGTCTTCATCGTCAAGTAGTGACTGACTACCTGTCTTATGTAAAGTCTGACCTGCTGATAGCAGTTCACACTGTGCATAGTCCTAGCGCCAACTTGTGAATATATACCAAGTGGGTGAAGAAAACAAGTTACAGAGTAATCATGTACAGTAAGTTGCTTAGTATATACTCACCAATAGGCGGTTTTGAGCCTACTAGTCAAGCAACATGACTCTGATTATATTATCAGGCATGCCATGCGATCCAAGACGAATCACTGACAAAAAAAAATGAATATATGTAATAAATAAAACATCAGAAAACAGATCAGAAAGTCCCAGTTATACTAGGCGTGGGCTCAGATATGCTATCATTGCTAACACTGACTTTCATCTTTTAAATGAGATAAAATATCATTTTACGCACATTTAATTAATTTACATTGGATTATTAGTTTTTGTAATAACGGGGGAGGAGGAGCTTTGGTTTTTTTTGTGAAAGAGCCGAAATTGGGTCCCAGATCATCACTGGATGAAACCCTGATCCGAAAAAAATGACTTCATTTCATAGAGTCTAAAACAATTATGGAGATTTTCACAAAAGAATTTCACTCAATAATTTCCCATTCTGCTGTTAAAAGAAATTCTTTTTTTTTTAATCAAATTTTGCAAATTATGTCACTAAAATTGAATAGGGAAAAGGCCGTTCTTTCCGTTAATTGCGAAGAAAGCCCTGGAAATTAAAAAAATGTTCTTCTGGGTATGAAATCTTCGTTTAATAAACCCAACATGAAACATGATATACATACAAAAGAAATATTTTTGGTTATATTTTCAGTACAATTATATAAAGGATGTGTGATGTTTACATACGAAAAACTCTTTTGTGTGTGGCGGTAATGAAGCTGATTTGGGGTGGGTTTTTTTCAATCCAAAACCTGCAAAAACATATTTTGCTTGAAGAATATGTACTGAAATATCAGCCTAGAAACAATTACGATTGTCAGTTGCATACTAATGAGTTTACATTTCATCAAAATGTGCTCCCTGGCATATTTCTGTATTCCTGAGGCATTTATAAGGAGAATGTTCTCTTGTAACAAAAATGTCACCTCAAAACAAAATTATATTTTCGAGAAGATATTTGGAAGATTGCTCATTGGAAAGTATCAAGACTGATTTTTATCGAGCCCGTAGCTTTAGCTGCGGAAAGCTCGATATAGGTGCCACAATGATGTCCGTCTATCTGTCTGTCTATCTGTCTGTCTGTCTGTCTATCTGCAGGACTAAGTAAATGTTAAAGTTTTGGACTTAGAAATTTTTTCCCTCAGGACCAAGTAAATGTTGAAGTCTGATCCTAAGGCCTGCCCGACCGCCGAACCCTCATAGTTCATATGCTTGCATCGGGCTACACATACTGAACCCATCCACTACCCTGGGGAACCATGTCCCCACCCCTGGGACACCAGGACCAAGTAAATGTTAAGTTTTGGACTTAGAAAATTTCTGTCCACAGCATCTCGGCTTCAACTATGTCTCCTGAACCAAGGCCATCCCGACCCCCCGAACTCTCATCTATTCCAAATGCTTACATCTGGTTACACTTTTTGAACCCATCCACTACCCTCGGGGAGCCTGTCCCCACCCCTGGGGCACCGAACCCCACCCTCTATCTCTTAAACTAAGCTTCGCTCGACCCCATACCCATATATAGTCTGGGAGCTTATATCATGCTACACTAATTCAACTTATCCACTACCCTCGGGGAGCATGTCCCCACCCCTGGGGCACCGAGCCCCACCCTCTTTCTCTTAAACTAAGCTTCCTCCTACCCCATACCCTGATATAGTATGGGAGCTTACATCATGTTACACTTATTCAACCTATCCACTACCCTCGGGGAGCATGTCGCCACCCATGGGGTACCGAGCCCTACCCTCTATCTCTTAAACTAAGCTTGGCTCGACCCCATACTCTTGTTTATTCGAAGAGCTTAGATCATGCTACACTTATTCAACCCATCCGCCATCTACACTTATTCAACTCATCCACTACCCCCCAAGAGCATGTCCTCACCCCCGGAGGCATAGAGCCACACCCTCTATCTCTCATATACCCTCATATATTCTGGCAGCTTACATCATTCTACACTTATTCAATGCATTGCCCGACCCCATACCTTCATATTTCAAATTGTATATCTCTTATATGTGAAAGTAACCAACTATTAGGTATGAGATGTAGTGTACATTGTATATACACACGCACTGCGGTGGTCTAATGGTTAGCGTCGACCTCGTAAGCGGTAGGTTCTGGGTTCGATCCCAGGCCGGGTCATACCTAAGGCTTCAAAAATGGAACTTGTTGCTTCCTCGCTTACGCTCAGCATTAAGAGGATAGAACAAGGACTGGTTCGCTCGATGTCAGTATAATGTGACTGATTGGGGTGTCATGTCTGCCTACGGCATGATATTTCAGTAGGACAGCACTATAAGATGGCAGCATTAGATCTGCTCTGTTACAAGTAGGTTCCCGTTCCCCTCCCCTCCCTTCCCTTCCCCGTCGTGATATAGTTGAAAAAATGTTGAAAGCGACGTTATACCCTATTCACTCACTCATTCACTCACCCTGTATATACACACACACAACAAATGACCTACAATATATACTTTATAGTAATACATGTAGTTTGATGACATTATTTTGTTTCAGAAGTAGAATATTAAATAACCTGGCGGTGGAATCCCGCAGTACTGAACCTCTATCAGTTTTGCATTTCGTGTCGCCTTAAATGAAGGACAAAATTCCCTTCAATTTTGCTATCAAATCATTCTATTCCAAATCATAAGATTAAGCTTAAAGCTTTTGCATGAACCATATTTGTATCCACACATTTAACTTATTATATTAATTAAAACTGAGTTTGTGGTGTCTCAGTTTTACCAGTTCACATTATTATGTAGCATTACACATGTATGATTGAAAACATTTGTCATTATATTCTTGTATTTGCATACAAATGGGAGGGTTCACCCACAAGGCTGGTGTCCCATTCCATACTGTAAATGATACCTTTACTCCAACTATTACACTCTGTCAGAAAAGGGATTATATAATTCACGTATCATGGTCCAAATTGCAGTCAATTGTCCCTAACTACTTACTTTGAAAAAGAAATGTAATCTTTATTTCAAGTTTTATAATATGGTTTCTTTTAATCCAACCTCAACATCACTGATATAGAAACCATATTTTTATGTATTGTCTTTTCAACGATAACAACCTCAAATGATGTGCCACCCTAAAGGGCTCGATCTTTTTGCGAAGCTGCATGTTGTTGAAGGTGTCATATTCTCATGACGAGAAAATCTTCCCTATAAATGCCTAAAAAATACAGCATTAGTCCAGGGAGCATATTTTCATGAATCAAAAATTCAGTTATATTCAGCACCCCATACGACCCATTCGGACCAATAGAGGGTCATCACGAACCCGAAACGTCCGTTCCCATGAACTTTTAGCACTGCGTATGCGTGCCATAGCCTCTACTTCCACAACCCACCAGTCCATTCGAAGGCTCCTCCAGGAGTACTTCACTTTGACACTCCATTCGGACCAATAGTGTTCCATCTCGAGGCTAAAACAGCCATTCCCATGTCCTGTTCCCACAATTCCCGCTCTACGCCAGCACACCTTAGTCTCTACCTCCTTTCCCAAAATGCCTGAGTTCGCTACTACTCCTAATGATGACGTCACTGATGAAATGGTCATCCCCGAAATCGTCGTCTACACCACAAGAGCTTCAAAATGAGACCCTATGTGACCTATTTGGATACAATATAGGCCCTCAATCTCTTAAATACGCCCTTGCGCTTCTCCAAAATGTCCACTGGTAGATACCGTGAAATGTGCGTAATATTGTTGCATGTTCTCTTTAGGTCCACATGTTGATAGTGAGTCTGCTCCGTACACACATGTAACTAATATTACCGTGTTTGACATGGACCATTGGACTTTACCTCCATTTTTGGCATTTTCGTATGTATTTCAGCATGCTTTTTTTACATATCCTCTCGAACCAGAATATTTCGCGGTTAAACAATCCATAATAAAACGCAGCAAGGAAGCAATCAGAGATTGCTCAATTGTATGCCCCCCTTCCGCTTTAATCCGACACTGCTCCACCATTGTTCTGTTTTGTATTGGTCTGTGGAGGCCTAATTTGGCTAATTATAAAAATTCTGTTTCAGTCACTTTTTTCGGCATGCCTCGCATAATACATGTACATATTCCACCCGGGACTTTCGCCAAATTCAAAAATGTGACCTGGTTATGAGACCTACATTCCTTGGGAGTATATTGTGGTGAAATTATGAAGCGATCGTGAACTTTGAATTTTGCATCCAATTCACTCTTTTTGGGGCAATTTCATACTTCAGGACCTATGTGATCTACTTTGGAATGTGCTTTGGACAAATAAATATATCCCATTCATTTAGGTTTGATGAACAAAAGGCCATAACTCTTGAAAATATAACCGAAAGCAGAGAAACTTCACACTGCACAACTACAGGGCACTCACCACATATCCTGCAAATTTCATACTTATCCATACAATATTAACCGAGATCCAGCCTGGACAAGTCCCAATTCACAAAGACTTGATGAACAAAGGGCCATAACTATTGAAAATATATGCGAAACACGAAGAAACTTCACGCTGTACAACTACAGGGCACTGACCACATACCCTGCAAATTTCATAATTGTCCATACAATATTAACCAAGATCCAGCCCGGACAAGTCCCAATTCACGGAGATTTCAGGAACAGAGGGCCATAACTCTTGAAAATATAGGCGGAACGGAGAGAAACTTTACGCTGCACAACTGTGGGGCACTGACCACATGTCATGCAAATTTCATACTTGTTCATACAATATTAACCAAGATCCAGCCCAGACAAGTCCCATTCACAGAGATTTCAGAAAAAGGGCCATAACTCTTGAAAATGATACCGGAACTCGGAAAAAAACTCTACGCTGCACAACTATGAGCCACTGGCCACATTCCATGCAAGTTTCAATCCTGTCCATCAATTATCAACCGAGATATCGCGCGGACAAAATTCGGACAGACGGACGGACAAAGCGATCGCTATATGCCCCTCCTCTAGTTAGAGGGGAGGCATAATGAATACGAGAAAGCTAGAACGCACACTATGCAAGCCTAATTTCTAAGGTTTTTTTTCCATTATTATGCGTTATTTTGTGTTCCTGTAGGCGTCTTATTGAACATCTACATAGAGCATGTTTATGGTTCTTATAAGCATGTATCTTATTATGGTTCCCTTTCTGTGAACAGCTGTAACATGGACAGAGTCAACACTTTCATTTCATTAGTTAGTGTGGTTTCTTTCATGTTTCTTTATGTTCCATTTGTGTAAACAGCTATATTATGGACAGAGTAAGCATTTTATGGCTTTGCACCAGTATGTGTCCTTTCATGTCGCCCAAGGTGTCCTTTCTATGAACAGCTATATCGACAGAGTGAGCATTTTATGGCTTTGCACCAGTATGTGTCCTTTCATCTAGCCCAAGATATCCTTTCTATGAACAGCCATATAGACAGAGTAAGCATTTTATGACTTTGCACCAGTATGCGTCCTTTCATGTCGCCCAATATATCCTTTCTGTGAACAGCTACATTTATATGGACAGTGAGCGTTTTATGACTTTGCACCAGTATGTGTCCTTTCATGATCCTTCAGGCTCCATTTCCGCGAACAGCTATATAGACAGAGTGAGCATTTATATGGCTTTGCACCTGTATGTGTCCTTTCATGATCCTTCACGGTCCCTTTCCGTGAACATCTATATGGACAGAGTGAGCATTTATATGGTCTTGCTGCACCAGTATGTTTCCTTTCGTGTTCCTTTAGGTTCCCTTTATGTGAACAGCTATATAGACAGAGTGGGCATTTATATGGCTTTTCACCAGTATGTGTCCTCTCATGAACCTTCAGGCTCCCTTTCCGCGAACAGCTATATAGACAGAGTGAGCATTTATATGGCTTTTTACCAGTATGTGTCCGTTCATGTTCCTTTAGGCTCCCTTTTTGTGAACAGCTATATGGACAGATTGAGCATTTATATGGCTTTTCACCAGTATGTGTCCTTTCATGAACCTTCAGGCTCCCTTTCCGCGAACAGCTATATAGACAGAGTGAGCATTCATATGGCTTTTCACCAGTATGTGTCCGTTCATGTTCCTTTAGGCTCCCTTTTTGTGAACAGCTATATGGACAGAGTGAGCATTTGTATGGCTTTTCACCAGTATGTGTCCTTTCATGTTTCCTTAGGTGTACTTTTTGTTTACACCTATATGGACAGAGTGAGCATTCGTATGGCTTTTCACCAGTATGTGTCCTTTCATGTTTCCTTAGGTTTACTTTTTGTGAACAGCTATATGGACAAAGTGAGCATTTGTATGGCTTTTCACCATTATGTGTTCTTTTGTGATCCTCTCGGTTTACTTTACCTGAACAACCTTGTGGACAGAGTGAGCATTTGTATGGTTTTTCACCAGTGTGTGTTATTTCATGAACCTTCAGGCTCCCTTTCCGCGAACAGCTATATAGACAGAGTGAGCATTTATATGGCTTTTCACCAGTATGTGTCCGTTCATGTTCCTTTAGGCTCCCTCTTTGTGAACAGCTATATGGACAGAGTGAGCATTTGTATGGCTTTTCACCAGTATGTGTCCTTTCATGTTTCCTTAGGTGTACTTTTTGTTTACACCTATATGGACAGAGTGAGCATTCGTATGGCTTTTCACCAGTATGTGTCCTTTCATGTTTCCTTAGGTTTACTTTTTGTGAACAGCTATATGGACAAAGTGAGCATTTGTATGGCTTTTCACCATTATGTGTTCTTTCGTGATCCTCTCGGTTTACTTTACCTGAACAACCTTGTGGACAGAGTGAGCATTTGTATGGTTTTTCACCAGTGTGTGTTATTTCATGATTTCTTACTTCTCCTTTCTGTGAAAAGCTATTTAGATGGAGTGAACAATTGTTTGGCTTTTCCCAAATTTCCCGTTCTTCCTGTATTGTCCGTTTCTGGATTCCAAAATCTCAAAGATTCGTTGGGCAGTTTTGTCGTCTCTGCTGTCTTGACTTTTATCATGTACATGGCCACAGGAGAAGGTCTGTCGGAGAAAAAATCATCGACGCGCGTCTGCTCGTCATCAGAACACTTCTTGACAAAAGACTAAATCAAAAAGAAAACATAATCAGCCTTATTTTTATATAAACACTTCTTTCCACTCCAATACGGTCAGTTATAAATTATATCTTCGAAAATCTGCTTGCAAAATCATATGGAGTTTGTGAATTTAATATAAACTTGTAGCATACTCCACCGTGAGTCTTTAGAACCGTATCCAAAAGCTGTTGTTACAAGTGATTAAAACCAGATCTCAAAACAAGCTGAGGAGATAGCAGGTCCTCCGCCAAGTAGCCTGTTTGAGAACATACGGCATTCATGCTTCAAATATCTCCTTAAATGTAACTCGGAAAGTGGATATCTGTATGTGGAAAGGGACATTTATCTGGAATTGTTGAGACAAGTTGAGGAGGTTTGGATAGCGTAACACTGGAATGCAAGTTTGCAGTTGTTTATGGAATTTTGGATGGTGAAGCTTATAAATCGATGGGTGGTATAGATATCAAGATGTCGCGTTCACAACACAGATGGGTACAATATGGGTGAGTGAAATCCAGGACGGCCAATGGCAGTCATATTGGGTTATATACTACTTCAATGAAAATCAACACCAATGGCCGTCTACTGATGCGAAACAATTTCTCAAGTTTGAAGTCAATTGGACAAGTTGTTCCCAAGATACCGCGTTCACAAGATACAGGACAGACGGAATCCAAGATGGTCAATGGCAGCCATCTTGGATTACATACCGCGAATCACCTTATCAAGTTTGAAGTCAATTGGACAAATTGATCTCAAGATACCGCGTTCACAAGATGCAAGACAGACAGAATCCAAGATGGTCAATTGCAGCTATCTTGGATTACATGCTACCTGAATAAAAATCAATACCAATGGCCGTCTAACTGATGTGAAGCGCCTTCTCAAGTTTGAAGTCAATTTGTTGAGTTGTTCTCGAGGTATCAGGATGGACGGAATCCAAGGTGGTCAATGACAGTCATCTTGAATTACATACTACCTCAATGAAAATCAATACAAAATGACCGTCTAGCTGATGTGAAACACCTTCGTAAGTTTGAAGTCAATTGGGCGAACTGTTCTCGAGATATCGCGTTCACAAGATGTGGGACGGACGGGCGGATGGAAGAACGGAGGGTCGGACGGACGGCTAGTATTTTCGTGGCGAAGGACAATAACGCTCCCTGTCTCGCATGTCGATGATTTTACATGTTTAAGATCCGAGCACAAGAACCGGGTTTCTGTGTTGATGGGTTGATGGGTTTCTGGCTCGTTTCACTGTGCGAGGAGAGTACAACAAGCACAAGTCATCTCCTATATTTTATCTTGATTCATCGAATCAATATTTTATTCTCTAAAAACTGTGATGATATTCTGTGAAGATCAATAGAATTTAAATATATCGATCAATTCCAGTAGATATTTCTCTCTTCACGAGGTCAATATATGATTCCCACATAGTTGTGACCTAAGCTTGACGTTTTAAACATACATTGGTCAGTACTTGGAACATGGAAATGAGGGTGTTGATGCCAGATCCACGTAAGTGACAAGTAGAATGTGGAGCGACTTTTGTAGGTCTGGTTTTAATCTAATCAACAACTGTGTTTCACGGCTTACCGGTAATTGTTCACATGGATCATGCTCAACACCACCTTCTTGTTCTCCCACCGCATACTTTGCTGTTGGTTCTGTCTTCACTGTTACATCTCCCGCTTCCATAGATTCACTTGCAGATTGCCCGTAAGTTATCCCATCATCTTGCACCAATGATCCTGTCGCTTGATCAAGAGGTTCCAGTTTTACAGATAAGTCTTCCATTGTCCTCTCAATTATGACAGATAATTTAGTCCCACTGAAATGAAACACAACAATCATCTTTTATTAGTGGCTTAAAGGAGAAATATTCGGTTATTCAGTTTAAACGTCTCATCTCAACTACTAGATTATTTTACCTAAGAATAATGTCATCGAAAACTATGAAGCCACAAAAGGGATATGGTGAAACATAATTCATAATAAATAAACGAAAAAAAATAAAATATAAAAATCTTTTTTCTTCGGCAGTCCCCCAATTTTTTCGTCTTCTTCAACCACAACAATTATTTATCAATTTCTTCTTCTTTCTTTTTCCGTGTTGTCACAAGGCGAACATTTTGTTGTTTTCTTTCACAGTATTTTTCTTTCTTTTTTAAATCAACCAATAAAATGTAGTCATATGAAGATATCATTGACCGCACGCTAACAACCTGGACTGCGCGTTAATCAGCCAATGAAATATAGCCACATAATCTTCGACGATTACAGCTCTTTAGAGGAAGAATATGCGACCATCGTGACACTGTTTAATACTTCAGTGTTGGATTGAAATATCGTAATATATTCTCAAAGCTACTAAACGAAACACTAAAGTACTGTTTTTTGTTTATATATATATTTTTATTTATATCTTTTTATTTACAATCGGCATAATAAGTTGTCTATATATTATTAAAAGAACCGGCATGACATGCCCGTCCGTATGTCTGTCTCTCTGTCACAGATAGCGTCCGCTGATACTCTTGAAAGTGTTTGAGCCACCAAACTTGGTACACATATACTACACCTACAGCATGGTGCCCTGCAAGCGTCAGATTCGACAATCAGTAGCTAGCCATCGTCCAAATTGGCCCCACTACCAAACTTTCTGCACCATCTCCGGAACGACAAAAAATGGAGAGCTGAAACTCCTTGACTTTATAGTTTATCATATTGGGGTCATTTTTTAGCCTATTTGCATAACCCCCCGAGCAGAGGATCATGGGTAAATTAAAAATGGCGGCCACGTGGGGTCAGGTATGAAAGCATACTGAAATGGGGTAAGAAACTGCTACTACAGTCTGTTACTTATTCAGTACTAAAACGGGGATATTTCGCTTCCTGGTTTTACCGCATACCCAATTCTCCCTCTGGCACTGAAGAGCGGTATGCAGGGGAGAAGAGCAGGAACTATCAATCACAAACCAGGTGACGTCATAGTTCTTCTAGATAAAACAAGCGCATGTGCGAAGCATACGCGAAGAATGACTACATTTTAAACACAGTATCTGGAAGAGTGATTCGGTGGCCGAGTGGGTTAAAGAGATTCGGCTGTCGGCACAAGGGTCGCGAGTTCGCCCCACGCAGGACAGACTGTAGTAGCAGGGTGTTAGCTGGAAATGGAGTGCTACCATACCTCGTGGGGTACCAGAGAAGTGATGTTTTTGTCATATTTCTTCAAAATTTCCGCATTTCCGCGATGAAATAGGGCAAAAACTATTTTATTTCGCATTATATTAATATTTACTAATTTATCAGAGCGGCCATCTTGGATTTTGTTTTTTACATTTTCTGGTAGAGCTTGACCCAGGAGTATAGTATAGTATAGTATAGTATAGTGTGGTAAGTTTCAGTCCCCTAGCTCACGGGGTAAGAAAAATAATTAGGGGAGGCCATTCCCTCCCACCCCCGGCCAGGATACGTCCCAAAGAGACCAGGCCAGATAGGGTTAAAACCGTCAAAATGGAGACAATGCATACATGATGGTATCATATAAGCATTAGATTCGACAATCAGTATACAGCTAGCATGAAATGTCCGTATTTATGTCTCTCACAGATAGCGTCCGTTGACACCCCACCTTCACCACGTCAAGGTTTCTATCTGTGAGCTAAACTTGCATAGCAAACCGCGTTCTGCCCACATTCCAGTGACGTGACCTAGAAAAACTGCGCTGATGGTAACATACGTTTGGGTTTGACTTTCGCTGCTAAACTATTTGCTGGTACCGAATGTAAAATATTTAATCCGAGCACGCATAACAATAAAATATTAATGGGTAGATCAGTGAAATTTTATAGAAATCCGTGCATTTCAATCCAATTCAAATCCTTCATTGGGAAGGTGAGGTCGGATACAATGACATCGCGGACCGCCGTTGAAGTTTCAGTGTTTCCTACATTTGCCTGGCTTGCTGGACGTTTGATGGTAGATGAATGGGTTTATTTTCTCTTCAAATAGATTTTGTTTTAAACTGTTTCCTTTATATTTATTAATGTTCATGGTTGTCGAAAAGGTTCATGTTCATCTGCCACTGGGTATCACACAAGCTATGGTGTTTTCGGATCTGTTGTCACGGTCCTCATGGTCGCGGTACTTAAGTGATCTGATTGGTCAATATGCGCAGGATGTTGCTTTTGCTGATTGGTTGACATCTACCGTTGTGTAACTGTTGTCGTTGATCGCGATACATTGCCCAAGCGTACCAGGGGCTAAATCTAGGATAGAGATACCCCTGGTTTTAGCGAGGATGTTGACACCCTTGGAAGTGGTTTGGAGCCACCAAACTTGGTACACATGTACTACACCTAAAGCATGGTACCATGAAAGCGTCAAATTCGACAATCAGTAACTAGCCATCGTCCAAATTGTTTTTCCTTATGTTTTGAGCATATAATTACGACTGAGCCACAAATGCTACGAGAAAATACCTACATGTACATGAAGTTAACATATGTGTCAGATTCGACAGCCAGTAGCTAACCGTGGTCCAAATTGTTTTCTCTGTATTCTGCCATTGCGAGTGGTTTGGGGCCACCAAGCTTGGTACACGTATACTACAAGAAAATGCCTATATGATGGTACCATATGAGCGTCACATTCGGCATTCAGTGGCTAGCCATTGTCCAAATTGTTTTTTCATTATGTTCTGAGTATATAGGGGGGGGGCGAAATTTGGCTTAATGTCACACTCAAGTTTGTTTCACTCATATGGTGACACAGACAGTGAGTTTGGTTGGTGGAGGAAGCCGGAGCACCCTGAGACAACCACCGCCCTTCGGCAAGTAACTGACAAACTTTCACACATGGACCAACTGGGCTCGAACCCGTGCCAGTTCAGTGGTGTGAGGCTAGCGGTCAACAGCAAAGCGCCTTAGACCACTCGGTCACCGAGGGCCCCTCTGAGTATATAAATACGACTGTGTCACCAAACTTGGTATACATATACTGCGCGACAGTGCTTACATGATGGTACCATATAAGCGTCAGATTCGACAGCCAGTATCTTGCTATCGTCCAAATTGTTTTTCCCTATGTTCTGAATATATAAATACGACTGACCATATGGACCCATTGGATAGTGTAAAGTACAGTGGCTGTATGTAGTATATACATACTAGCTAAATACTAAGCATCAGATCCAACATTCAGTAGCATGCCATTGTCCATGAATAATTCCTGTGTCTATTTTCATGAATATCGTGTTTTCTATTCAAACGTCGCATAGCGGTACATTGCACAACGTCAGATATAGCCTACACAGAAGGGCGATTCCATGACAGAGAGTAAAAGTTGCTCAAATTTCAAACTGCTAGGATTGGAACATCTGTTGGTTTTTCCTATCAACCAGTGCCTGAACTAAGATAAAATGAAGTTTTTGTCATTGACTGGTCCACATTCTAGAAAAAAATACCATTAAAATACCTAGCAAACCCGGACAGCCATAAAATGTGATTTTCTAGTAGGCCTCAAATTAAGATGTAACATCTGAAGTATTCATCTCAGTTTGGTTATATCTGATGTTAGTAACTAATAACCATGTATTCTAACATGCAAACTTGCCAAATTTGTGAAGTTGGCAAGTCATTTTCACCCCATATTCAATCCGATTATCGCAATGTAACTTACGTGACAAATCTTCATGGGTCATTTTGTCAAGAGATAATATAGGCAATAGATATCAAAAAACTCTTCCCTCAATGAAACTACCTTATGTCCGCTAGGAAAAATCCACCTCTTAACTTGGTAAAAAACAAATAGTTGAATAAAAATTTAGGCGAGTGAAGTTGTGTAAATTACGTGATACAAAAACTGTCAAGTAAGTTACATATACAAAACCATGTTAACTACGAATAATTTTTTTGTCAAAAGCAAATCCAACTATTAAGTATTTCTAACTTTGTTACCACTAAAATTATACTATTAGGATATCCTAAACTGTCCTTGCAGATAAGATCAGGTTCCAGTCCCATAAATAATTCCAATGTTTTCACTGAAAATATGGTAATGAGTTTGGTAATTAATTAGAAAATAATGAACAGTTAAGTATCCCAGAAATTGTTCTTCCTGTACTTGAACTCTTAGGCGTAATTAATCAATAATTCATAAAATATGAGAAATACGTGAGAGTGCAGGATCAAGAGAATAAAATTCAATTCAATACCAAATTGTCTTCGGCAGGAGCTCTTCACAGGATTACCTCCCCTGATGCTTCTTACCGAATATGATAATTAAAAAAAAAATAGATCACTTAGTTGACCCTCGTGGCCTCGACTTCGATCAGAACATGGCGGTAAGAACAACGACAGGTGTGAACGTGAGCGAAATATTTTTTCCATCTAAAAACTTATAAACGGCAAAGTTGTATAAATCGGATTTATCATTTTTTGCCAGACAACATATTTCACTTTCCTGCAAAATTCCGCCAAAAGTGGTCAGTTCATAATTCGAGATATTTATCATTGTAAGAAAATGATCACTTTGGGTTTGACCCGTATTGAACTATATGATCCTGACAGTATTTGTATTACTGAAGCTCGACCCAAGAATCTACAAATTCTGTTAACTCCTTCAAAAATATGTGGTAGCCGGAAGCGGAAGGAAGTAAGTTCACGCTGGAGGAGCTTATAAGTCTATGACTTAGTGCTCAAATCAGAGGTATTCAGGTATGATACTATGATTAATTCAGCCTAATTGGAGTCAGGATTTATGACGTCATTCAGCCAAACTAGGCGGAATCAGCCCTTTTGGGGTGATTCAGGCCAATTTCAACCTTTCCCGGCCTGCTTAGTTAACACTCTGAAACATGCGTTGGGAGAAAAGTCAAGGGACGGCGTATTCGACTGAAATTTTTTTAATTCGACTGAAAAAACGGAAACTCGGTAGGTTATTTGTTGATAGCTCGCTTAATACTTCTTCGATTCTGACAATGTAAAGTTTCCAGAGTAGCTGAAGAGATTCTCTTTTCAAAAATATATAGTTTGATGACATAATTTTTTTTTATTTTTGAGATAGATATCAACTGAAAAAATCGTGTCGACTTCGCTGAAATTTTTTCTGGACCGACCGACATGCGGGTTTTCTTGTCCGGAAAATTATTGCGTGAACTGACTGAAATACTTTTAGGTTTCCGGAAAGCTCTACTTTTATACGAATAAAATGATATAAAATATATGCATGTACCTTCTACCGTTTTCCGTAAAAGGGTTCGCTGAAAAAAAAACGATTGAAAATCACAACATTTTAAGCTGAATCTGCCGTAAAACGGATTAGTGAACCGAGTTAAAAACTCGGATTTGGAGACGGACTTCAGAAGATTCTGAAAATCTGGAATAAGGATCGCGGGTAAGTTTATTGGAAGATTGGTTATGTCGGTAGGTCATAAGTGTCGAATTAAATTTTAAAAGCATAGTTTGCACAAAAGATATCCTATTTTTCAAATAATTGAATGTTTGTCATATAATAACGTAATGTGAATGGAAATAGTATTTTTCTACGGTATAAATATATTTTGTAATTGATCATGAATTTTAAATACGTATATTTTGATGCATGTACCTGAAAAATGACCAGGAATATACATATTTTGTTTTCAGTAATTATTATAATTTATATGAACTAAAATGAATTTTATCATTGTGAGTTTTGTTCACTTACTGACTTTTTGACATCTCACATCCCAGACTGGTGAACAGCTAATTAAGTTTTAATCCCATGCAATTAATCCCCAACCGCTAATCCGTTACAACACTTGCCGAGAGTGACGATCGTTAAAAGATTATGTGAGCAGAATAGGTAATCAGATTATATTAGCCATTCCAATAGTGAGCAGTTATTCGACTTTTCTGTATATAAGGGCAGCATATCTTCAATTTCTTCAAATTTCTGGACGGCTTTGTGCGTTCAAAGGGGTACCAAGACAAAGGAATCATACACGCGATTACAGTGAACTCATATTTACCAGTATAACTTAACCAAAAACCAAAAAGAGACTTACGAACTTGTACATATAGCGATTCTTATTTACTTCTATTGATATCTCCTACTAATCTCTCATTGTTATTTATTTATTTATTTATTTATACATTTAGCACTGGAAAAGAAATTCAATAAACAAAGTAATGTACCGCGAAATTCAAATAAAACATTGAGTTGATGGGCCGCGAAATCCGAATGGGAAGCGGCCCTTAAACTACAATTTCAATCAATTTCTTCAAAATTGTTTTTACTTCATTTTATAAATTAAATGTATTATCAATTAGTAAATTTATATTAATAAAAACTCCAAGAACAAAAATTACTGAGAACAACATATGTATATTCCTGGTCAGTTTTCATTTCGATTTATAAAAATATATGTATTTAATATTAATGATCAATTCAATATTTTCACTATTTCCATTCACATTACGTTATTATATGACAAACATTCAATTATTTGAAAAATAGGATATTTTTTGTGCAAACTATGCTTTTAAAATTTAATTCGACACTTATGACCTACCGACATAACCAATCTTCCAATAAACTTACCCGCGATCCTTATTCCAGATTTTCAGAATCTTCTGAAGTCCGTCTCCAAATCCGAGTTTTTAACTCGGTTCACTAATCCGTTTTACGGCAGATTCAGCTTAAAATGTTGTGATTTTCAATCGTTTTTTTTTCAGCGAACCCTTTTACGGAAAACGGTAGAAGGTACATGCATATATTTTATATCATTTTATTCGTATAAAAGTAGAGCATTCCGGAAACCTAAAAGTATTTCAGTCAGTTCACGCAATAATTTTCCGGACAAGAAAACCCGCTTGTCGGTCGGTCCAGAAAAAATTTCAGCGAAGTCGACACGATTTTTTCAGTTGATATCTATCTCAAAAATAAAAAAAATTATGTCATCAAACTATATATTTTTGAAAAGAGAATCTCTTCAGCTACTCCGGAAACTTTACATTGTCAGAATCGAACCAGTATTAAGCGAGCTATCAGCAAATAACCTACCGAGTTTCCGTTTTTTCAGTCGAATTCAAATAAATTCAGTCGATTATCTGATCCCGAAAAGTGAGGTCTGCCTCAATCTAGACTTCACAAACCTTGTTGTTGTTGTTGTTGTTGTTGTTTACCTGTAAATCCACCGATTAGTCCCTGTTGCTGTATGAAGAAAATCAAGAGGCGCTATATCCCCAAAAGCTGTTTGTTCTCTTAAACTTGAAACATTTGGCTGTTGGCGGTATTACGTATTCCAATTATATCTTTGACCGAATTTCGAACAATCTGCACAAATTCGATAGTACTCGCCGCAACGGATATAGCCGCGCGCAAAACAGTTGCCAACGAAAATTGAACCCTATAACTGGAGTGGACACGGATGCCAAAGATATTAATTGTTTTGGACCTTACCTTTCGTCATCCATTCCGGGTTGTTGTATGTTTATCTGTAAATCCACTCTTAACTTGATTGGTATTTTCCTGATGTGCCTTGAAATGGGTCAGATATGTGTAGGTAACCGTCTGAAATTCCAAAATTTTCCACGGGGATACTGTTAGAAGTTGATTTTCCGGCGCAACTCCAAGACCTTATTTAAAATAGGAAATAACCTAAAATAAGTCGCAATGTAGAGCTGCAAACACGGGAACTTCTTTATTACACCGAAGTGTGTCTTCTGATGATGAAATATACTACAAAACTACACAAGAAATTCAGTTGGAAGTACGCACAACTTGGTCCGACAGAAGCTGGTTGTCCGAGTTTCTGGTTAATCATAAACACAAATTGCACATATTATATAGTCTAACTATAATACAGCATGACATATAGTGACGCGACAGCACAGCTTGTGTGACTGTTAAACAGGATATAACAGTTTGGTTGAATACACAAAAAACAATTACTCCAAATGACATGTCAGACACGAAATCTTAAACGAATGAATAGTTACACAAAGACTGTCAATCAACGGATTGGAAGAAAAGCGTGAGACAGACCATGCAGTGTTGGCATGTTGTGGTTTTAAAATGTTGTGACAAATACATTGAAGAATGAAATGAGGGTTTCTTGGAAATAAACAGTTAATAGATAGATAGATAAAGTTTATTGCACTATTATGCCCGAGGGCTAAAGGCATTACAAACATACATGTACAGACAAACAATAAAACACATATAATAAAATAAGATACTTTGTAAGACAATGCACACACAATACATTACGTCTTAAACTAAGCAATATCAACAGTTGCTGATGGTGGGTAATTACCCGGAGTGTATGTCGGCGACAGGGGAGAGAACTAAATAATCTGCACATTCATGACCCATGAGTTATCTCCCATCGGTACATCAGGTTACATTTGAGAGAAGCACTCAAATGTGTATTTTGCTACTGCATTAATTACATCCTGTATGCGGGATGACATCAACCAATAAAACAGGAATCAAAGCCTGGAAATATCTGCACTCAACAAGTTAGAAACCTATTGTACATTCAAAACTAGTCTTCAAGCTGAGAGTGTCATATTTTCTATACCAAATAGAAGACATCGCGTCGCATTGACACGACTCAGAATTAGTGCCCAATTAGGACAGCTGTCCTAAACAGTATTAACTTTTTTCAGCATATCATTACCTCCAGCCCCACCTCTTTATTGTACAAAGCTGACTTGGAACAGGTAGAAGCCAGTAGAAAACCTAATTCGTGTAACTGGGTGAGCTATATAAGGAACACCCTATCAGATGTTGGTTGCTCACATATCTGTGACAACCAGGGATGTAGATTCCCTAAAGCAACACTGAGAAACTCGCGTTAAATATATTGAAATGCTATTGTATCACTTTTTCCACAAGAAAACTGTTATTGTACACAGTTATGTTTTAGATGACCTTGTTTTAGAAAGAGTAAGTCAGATAAAGAATCTAGGTGTTCTTTTATCATCTAATCTTAACTTTGGTAGTCATGTTGAAAACATATGTTCCAAAGCATTTCGCATGGTTGGTTTTATCAAGAGGACATGCAAATATTCTAAATGTGTTGATACTTTACGTTCTCTGATTGTTTCTCTTGTGAGAAGCGACCTAGAATAATGTTCCTCTGTCTGGGCTCCCCACGCCGTTTGTCATATTGACCACCTGGAGCGCATTCAGAAGAGCTTTTTTAAAATTCTTATATTTTAAAGCTGGAAAGAGTCTCGAAAATGTTACCTATTTACAGATGTGTAGGGATTTTAATTTACAGACTCTTAGCCACCGTAGACTGATTTTAGATTTGTCACTTTTACATGCTATTGCCAATGCACGTTTTAACTGTTCTTATCTTCTTAGTCAGATTCCATTTTACGCTCCCTCAAGGAGACTTCGTAACTCTCAGCCATTTAATATACCCTTTTCTAGAATCGATCTTAGAAAACACTCGTTTGTCCCTCGTGTTTTAAGACAATATAATTATGTTTGTAACTTGTGGACGTTGATCTTTTCACCCCCAAGCAGAGTTTTAAACGGTGTATCAATAGTTACTTTTACAATATACAAACTAATTTTATTCACATTTATGTAAACTCGTATATTGTTTTACGGTTGTTGTATATGTTTTTATTTATCTATGTTCTATAATGCTTCTTAAGTTATGCAGTCTCACTTGTTAAATTATACACACAATATGTATCTTAAATATCCACCTCATGCACCCTGTATATAGCGTTTTAATAACCTGTAATTGGATTTCGGTACGTTGGTTATTTATTGAATAAATAAATAAATAAATATTCTTCAAGCAAAATATGTTTTTGCAGGTTTTGGATTGAAAAGAGTATTTCGTTTGTAAACATCACACATCCTTTATATAATTATACTGAAAATAAAACCAAAAATATTTCTTTTGTCTGTATATCATGTTCCATGTTGGGTTTATTAAACGAAGATTTCAGAAAATGTACCCAGAAGAACATTTTCAGTAATTTCCAGGGCGAGTTTTTTCGCAATTAATGGAAAGAACGGCCTTTTCCCTGTTCAATTTTAGTGACATAATTTTCAAAATTTGACGAAAAAAGAGAATTTCTTTTAACAGCAGAATGAGAAATTATTGAGTGAAATTCTTTTGTGAAAATTCCCCTAAAATGGTTCTAGACTCGTTGAAATGAAGTCATTTTGTTCCGGAGCAGGGTTTCATCCAGTGATGAATTGGGACCCAATTTCGCTTCTTTCACAAAAACTCCTCCTAACGGGTTATTACAAAAACTAAAAATTCAATGCCTATTAAAACAGTGGGACTTTCTGGTCTGTTTTCTGACGTTTTATTTATTTATAAAGATTCATTTTATTTTCGTCAGTGATTCGTCTTGGATCGCATGGCATGACTGATAATATAATCAGAGTCATGTTGCTTGACTAGTAGGCTGAAAACCGCCTATTTGTGAGTATATACCAAGCAGCTAAACATGACGTGTTTACTGTACATGATTACTCTGTAACTTGTTTTCTTCAGCCACTTGGTATATATTCACAAATTGGCGATAGGACTATGCACAGTGTGAACTGCTCTCAGCAGATCAACTGCTCTCAGCAGATCAGACTTTACATAAGACGGGTAGTCAGTCACTACCTGACGATGAAGACAGTATAGACTTTGAAAGCTTGTAAATATATTCATCATTGACCGAGCTATATATAGCTAGTGTATAGATAGCGTATCTAATTCCGCTTAACACAATGAGTCAGACTTTGGTCTGATTCGCTCTACATGACCAATGTTGGATCTTCCGCGTGTTAGTTGGGTTATCTCGTCCTTTCCTTGAATTATTTATCCATTTAAAATAAGTAGCTCAGGGACTAACGTTGGTAAGTGAAACGCCATTGGAATCGTAATCCCTATATAAACTGGAGATATTATAAGTCATTCTCAGCCGTGTCGGTCCGAATGAGCCGAAATCCCCATGAGCTTCTCGGTCATCCCTGCCTCGACGTTTGATGTTATTGGTCGCTCATAATCCTGTCTGGCGAAATTTTCTTAGGCGATAGAAGCCGAAATCGACCGTTCTAATGTATTTTGTTGATACAGGTAACTGGACAACTCGCTTGTCTTCTGCTTTTATCTTGTTGAGTTTGCAATCTCTTGTTAAACACAACAGAACTTAACTGGGTATTTTATATAAGGATAATGTCGCGAATACAGGCGCACAAATCCAATGTTTTGTAGCGACAACTTCACATTTTGGGATATTTCATATATTTAAATAATGTAGAGAGTTGGTAAAGATAATTGAATGGTATCAATTTTTTTTATATTTGCTAATAATTTATCTTTTATTATATCGCGAAAGGCTTTTTTAGCCAAATCGCGTTTCGTTCGTGGTCCGTCGTCCGTCCCACGCCCGCCCGTTGTCCGTCCGTAAATAATTCTTGTTATCGCGATTTCTCAGGAACTACTGCATGGATCTTTCTTAAATTTGGCACACAGGTTCCCCTTCGATCTAGCTGTGCAAGATACCTTTTCTGGTCCGACTCGAAAGCCAATATGGCCACAAGGCGGCCATCTTGGATTTCCCCATGAAACATTGTTATCGCGATTTCTCAGGAACTACAGCATGGATTTTTGTCAAATTTGGTACACGGGTTCCCCTTGGGGTCTAGTTGTGCAAGATGCATTTTCTGGTCCAATTCGAAAATCCAATATGGTCACAAGGCGGCCAACTTGGATTTCCCCATGAAACTTTGTTTTCGCGATTTCTCAGGAACTACTACATGGATCTTAATTTGGTAAACAGTTTCCTCTTGGGGTCTAGTTGTGCAAGATACCTTTTCTGTTCCGATTCGAAAATCCAATATGGCCACAAGGCGGCCATCTTGGATTTCCCCATGAAACTTTGTTATCGCGATTTCTCAGGAACTACTGCATGCATCTTTCTCAAATTTGGTACACAGGTTCCCCTTGTGGTCTAGTTGTGCAAGATACCTTTTCTGTTCCGATTCGAAAATCCAATATGGCCACAAGGCGTCCATCTTGGATTTCCCCATGAAACTTTGTTGTCGCGATTTCTCAGGAACTACTACATAAATCTTTCTCAAATTTGGGACACAGTTTTCCCTTGGGGTCTAGTTGTGCAAGATACCTTTTCTGGTCCGATTCGAAAATCCAATATAGCCACAAGGCGGCCATCTTGGATTTCCCCATGAAAATTTGTTACCGCGATTTCTCATGAACTACTGCAAGGATCGTTCTCAAATTTGGTACGCAGGTTCCCCTTGGGGTCTAGTTGTGCAAAATACCTTTCTGGTCCGATTCGAAAATCCAATATGGCCACCAGGCAGCCATCTTTGATTTCCCCATGAAACTTTATTGCGATTTCTCAGGATCTACTGCTTCGATCCTTGTCAAATTTGATACACAGGTTGCCCTTGTGGTCTAGTGCAAACTACCTTTTTCTTTCCGATTCAAAAATCCAATATGGCCACCAGGCGGCCATCTTGAAGCTCCCCATGCAACTTTGTTGTCTTGATTTCTCAAGAAGTACTGCATGGATCTTCCTCAAATTTGGTAAACGGGTTCCCCTTGTGGTACATTTGTGCAAGATACATTTTTTGGTCCGATTCGAAAATCCAATATGGCCGCCAGATGGCCATCTTGAATTTCCCCTTGAAATATTGTTATTGTGAATTCTCAGGGACGTCTTCATGAATCTTTCTGAAATTTGGTACGCAGGTCCCACATGGGGTCTAGTTGTGCAATATACCATTTTTGGTCCGATTCGAAAATCCAAGTTACGCTTCAAATTAATACTGTATTCTCGAGTTGTCACGTTGCATCACACGAGCCGACGGATCATACGGTGGGACATATTCTATATAGTAACTGTAGAGAATATTCATTCCTTCACCTTCCATATCAAGAGGTTCAAATAATTCGGAATTAAAATGTCGCGATTTCTCAGGAACTACTACATGGATCTTTATCAAATTCGGTACACAGGTTCCCCTTGGGATCTAGTTGTGCAGCACACCTTTTCTGGTCCGATTCGAAAATCCAATATGGCCACCAGGCAGCTAGCTTGGATTTTCCCACGAAACCTTGTTATCGCGATTTCTTAGGAACTACTGCATGGATCGCAACACGAGATTATTATTTGTAATTTACTTAACTTCTGCTGATAAATAAACCGAAGGAATATGAGTATGATGAGTTTAAAGGACCATCCAGCCAAGTTGTGTTCCTGTCTCAAATATAGACTTCACTGTCTGATATGTTGTGATGACATGTACGAATGATTCTATCCATTTCTGTCGTTATTTATTAGTCGTCTCTCTTGTCATTATTTTTCACACTTTCAGTGTTTCTCTTTTCGGATAATGCACATAATATATTTGAATATAACGTATGAAGGATATTTATTGTTTGAATATGAAAGTCATACAAATCGAATATTCTATCGGGATAATTTCAAATATCAAAGTGCAGAGATCTAGTATATATAGATATGAATAGCATGTTGTTAAATTTTATTTTTTGATTCTCTTCGAAATTAGGCTTCTCACTTACAGCATTTTTTGCAGAATGTAAAGTGTCATCACTGAAGGGAAATTAAAGTGATCGTAAACCCTCAAGTAAAGTTTCCATCAAATGAAAGACCATTGCAAACAGTGTGGAAGAATATTTATTGTATTTTTTACGATTTTATTACACAGAGTAAACTGCAAATAAAGCATGGTACTCTATGGTGGTCTGTTGTAATCATATTTAGGTCCTCTGACGTCGCACTGCCTTAATACATATATTTAGGGCATTTCCACAAAGTTCCGCCGTTCCGCCGGATCCGCCGCCGCCGCGACTTTAAACGTGAATATCTCTGAAACCGTTAAATATTTTTGGGTCAGACATTGTGTGCTATCTCCTTTCTGTGACGATTTCGTCTGAACGGCGTGTCTGATTTCTTTGAAATTTTATTACAATGGTCTTGAAGGATGGTCATTGTGCTGAAAAGGTTTTGGCGTAGCTGAGATAATGATGAAGGCAAGTTTTTTGCGTCTCGAAAATTTTTTTTTGTGAAATGAAGATTTACCAATTCGCTTAGAGAAATAATTAAAAACTTCTATTCTAGGTTGCCAAGCATTAATACAGGATTGCCGACATGATAATTCCCTTTCGGTGCGAACCAAATTGCCATTTAAATGAAAAATCTCAATTTTCTGACATAATGTCAAAACTTCCATAACCATTATCATGATTAAAGTGAACTCTTGTGTGCCATCTCCCTAGGGCTTTATATTTCACCTGCTTGTTATTTGTGGCATTTGGTCTTCGCTATGTGGTTCTATAGACATGAATGCAGGAAAACATGTGTAACATTTCTTCTGAACAACGTGTTTGATTTCGATGAAATTTGGGTATAATGATCTTGCAAGAAAGGCAAAGGACTGACAAGATTTTGATGGTGTTGGCGAATAACGGAGACGCATTTTTGCATCTCAAACTAAGATTTTGTTTTCACAAAAATGAAAATTTTCTTCTTAATCAGGGAAATGTAATTCTGTTTTGGTGAACATGTGTAACATTCCCAGTGTTATAATTCACATCCCTTGTAAGCCAAATGGCCATTTTTTCAAATATATGAAATTCTCATGACTTTGAGTAGTTTGAATAAAATCACAAATTATCACGCAGTTATATGTGGAGGTCCCCAGAATTTATTTGAAACTCTAGATTGAAATTGCACATACCGAACGTTGCATTTTGACAACGTAGTTACAACTGTTGATAATTATTTTTTAAACTGAAAAAGTAAGATTTTTGAAGTGGAGCTTCTACATACCTGCTATATGGCACATCCTACCTGGGAATTTTTCAACCTGTATATCTAATTGAAGTAATCCATTGGAACCACTGATGATTTTCCAATAATAGAGAAGAAAAGCAACTCTGAGTAGGGATGACAATTTCATTCTGTTTGTTTCGCTATTAGTTATAGCATCTTCAGCAGTGAACAAAGTTACAAACAGCTCCATACGCACAGTATATATACAAGACATAATGTGATCTTAGCCAATACACATTCATGAATAGTTAAGGCAGTAAATTATGTCAATCAGGTTGGACAAATATTAAAATGCTGTCTTTCCAGAAATTGTTAAATGTTAAGCGATAACCTGACAGCGATCTACAAATGGTGTGATTCAGGTGATACAATACACACTCCGATTTATGAAAACAATACATAATGTGCTTATTTGCCAAGAGCTAAGTACACTGTGCACAAATGAATAAAGTATGGTGATATAGTGGGTATGTACCTACATCGAATATTTGTACATGTCATGAAGTTTGGATAAGGACTGTCATTTTAAGATAATATAGGTATAAGTTTCTTGGCAATCCACATCAGAATTGATGGAAACCTACAAATGTTGTTGCTCTCATGTTTCCTAATTGTATATTTCCATGTGAGTTACAACATTTGTAGGTTTCCATCAATTCTGATGTGATTGCCAGGAAAATTATACCTATATTATCTTAAAATGACAGTCCTTATCGAAACTCCATAATATTCAATGTAGGTACATACCCACTATATCACCATACTTTATTCATTTATGTACAGTGTCCTTAGTTCTTGCCAAATAAGCAGATAAGGTATTGTTTTCCTCAATTAGAGTGTGTATTGTATCACCTGAATCACACCATTTGTATATCCCTGTCAGGTTATCGCCTAACATTTAACAATTTCGGAAAATGACGGCATTTTAATATCCGTCCAACCTGACTGACATGAATGAATGAATGAATTTTTATTCGCCAATAATAACAGTGTATAATACATCAAGAGTCAATACAATTTGTGTTGGCGGGAATAAAACCCCAGAGGGCTTGTTCTATCCCAAATAAGCGATAAGCGGGCGATGTTCAGATAAAAAAAGCTGAATAGAGGTGCTCGAAAAAATGGGTACAAGTATATAAATATATTTTAGTTTTTTCTACATTTTCCTTTAGCCTTGAATGAAAATGAACGAAGATTAAACAGCGTTAATTTTGATTTTTGATTTAAACAGTGATGTTGAGGTGATGATTTAATTGTAGAAGATATCTTGTCCCACTCACGAGGTCCTGTAGTTTTTGTAGTATAAAAGGACAGGTTGGAGTGATAAAATGGCCTATACAGGTTAAGCTGTTGTCCCCTTGTTCCATAGGTATGAATATCCGATTGTCTGTTGAAATATTTCTGGAAAGTTGATGGTAGCAGCTCGGGGTGATGAATAAATTTGTGGACTAACCAAACACAAGCGAATAAATTTAGCTTAGATAACTGTAAAATTTTGAGATCAGTGAAAAGAAGTGTGGGCTCGCCTCCGATTTAATTTACTGCCTTACCTATTCATAAATGGGTATTGGCTATAAGATCACATTATGCCGTGTATGCGTATGGAGCTGTTTGTAACTTCGTTCACTTTTGGAGATGCTATAATTAATAGCAACTCAAAAAGTCTATATCTGGGAGAATCACAAGAACATGCAGCTTCGCAAAAACATCATTATGTCTCCCCCAACTATGTTGGGGGGAGACATCTAGTGTTTGTGCTGTCTGTCTGTCTGGATGTCTGTCTGGATGTCTGTCCGTCCCCTTGAATTGTCTGCAAGAAATCTTGAGAACTACTGGATGGAATTTCACCAAACTTGGATGGAAGCTTCATTGGGATAGCCCGTCATTTGATTAGGTTTTGGTGTATGTGCGTGCATTCATCCGTGTCCGGTGTCCGTCCGTCCGTCCATCTACTTGTACATGTATATACAGGCCTTGTCTGCAAGATATCTTGAGAACTACTGGACGGAATTTAACCCCACTTGGATGGAGGCTTTAGTGGGATAGCCCCCTCATTTGATTAGATTTTGGTGTGTGTGCGTGCATTCATCCATGTCCGGTGTCCGTCCGTCCGTCCATCTACTTGTACATGTATATACAGGGCTTGTCTGCAAGATATCTGGAGAACTACTGGATGGAATTTCACCAAACTTGGATGGAAGCTTCATTGGGATAGCCCCCTCATTTGACTGGGTTTTGGTGTATGTGGGTTCATTCATCCGTGTCCGGTGTCCGTCCGTCCGTCCATCTACTCATACATGTATATACAGGGCTTGTCTGCAAGATATCTGGAGAACTACTGGACGGAATCTCACTCCCCTTGGATAGAAGCTATAGTGGGATAGCCCCCTCATTTGTCTCGGTTTTGGTTTGTGTGCATGCGTTCATCCGTGTCCGTTGTCCGTCCGTCCGTCCATATACTTGTTCATGTATATACAGGCCTTGTCTGCAAGATATCTTGAGAACTACTGAACGGAATTTCACCACACTTGGATGGAAGCTTCAGTGGGATAGCCCCCCCCCCCCTTCATTTGATTATGTTTTGGTGTGTGTGCGTGCATTCGTCCATGCCCGGTGTCTGTCCGTCCGTCCATCTACTTGTACATGTATATACAGGGCTTGTCTGCAAGATATCTGGAGAACTACTGGACAGAATTTCACCAAACTTGGATGGAAGCTTCATTGGGATAGCCCCCTCATTTGATTAGGTGTTGGTGTATGTGCGTGCATTCATCCGTGTCCGGTGTCCGTCCGTCCGTCCATCTACTTGTTCATGTATATACAGGCCTTGTCTGCAAGATATCTTGAGAACTACTGAACGGAATTTCACCACACTTGGATGGAAGCTTCAGTGGGATAGCCCCCCTCATTTGATTATGTTTTGGTGTGTGTGCGTGCATTCGTCCATGTCCGGTGTCTGTCCGTCCGTCCATCTACTTGTACATGTATATACAGGGCTTGTCTGCAAGATATCTGGAGAACTACTGGACAAAATTTTACCAAACTTGGATAGAAGCTTCATTGGGATAGACCCCTCATTTGATTAGGTTTTGGTGTATGTGCGTGCATTCATCCGTGTCCGGTGTCCGTCTGTCCATCCATCTACTTGTACATGTATGTACAGGCCTTGTCTGCAAGATATCTTGAGAACTACTGGACGGAATCTCACTCCCCTTGGATAGAAGCTATAGTGGGATAGCCCCCTCATTTGATTAGGTTTTGGTGTGTGTGCGTGCATTCATCCATGTCCGGTGTCCGTCCGTCCGTCCGTCTACTTGTACATGTATATACAGGGCTTGTCTGCAAGATATCTGGAGAACTACTGAACAGAATTTCACCAAACTTGGATGGAAGCTTCATTAGGATAGCCCCCTCATTTGACTAGGTTTTGGTGTGTGTGTCTGCATTCGTCCGGTGTCCGTCCGTCCGTCCATCTGCTTGTACATGTATATACAGGCTTTGTCTGCAAGATACCTTGAGAACTATTGGATTGAATTTCACCAAACTTGGATGGAAGCTTCATTGGGATAGCCCCCGCATTTGATCAGGTTTTAGTGTATGTGTGCATGCATTCATCCGTGTCCGATGTCCGTCCAACCGTTCATCTACTTGTACATGTATATACAATGAAAATCGCTTCTTTGTAATTAATATTTTTAGATACGCAGCTTTGTTCAAGATACTTATTGCTACATTCATTTTATAGCACTTTCCCTTAAATTATGTGCCCATTCAAGGCAAGGTGGGAGGTTGGGGGAGACGTATGTTTTTGCCCAAAAAAACAACCAGCATAGGCTTCATGCCGGAGCGGCAACTCAAGGGTCAAAGCGGAACCTCTAGTTTGAGGCTGCACATCATTGACAATGCACATCGCTCAAAATAACAATACATTTATTAAGAAATATGATTTAGAGAAATATACATAATGAAATTGTCATCCCTACTCGGAGTTGCTTTTCTTGGTGTATTCTGGTGCATTTTGACAGAATATTTAGAGTTTGAAGGTGATATGTAATGGTGCCGCAAAATGAACTGAAATGTCCGTGTCATCTGTCTGTGTGTCTCTCTATCTGCTCATCTTTCTTGTCATGCCACATATGCAGCTGGTGATGGATCAGAAGCCTAATGAATATGACTGACCTTCACCTGTTTTATCAAAGCCAAATTTAGCATTAGCAATAATTGTTAAAGGAGTGAAGATAGGCTCTCCAAATTCATAATACTGGTGCAATTTGTGACTGGCTAGAAGCCTATCCCAGTTGACTGAACCTATTCTCTCAAGGTTGTATACTGTATATTATGATATAACATAAAATATAGGTAGATATTCTAAATTGATACATGTGCAAATGATGATGGATCTGAAGTCTATGAATATGACTGACGTTGACCTATTTTCTCAAGGTAAAAAACTGTATGTTATGTCAACCAACATACACTTCAAACCTAACATTTTCATCATTTTGTTGTGGCTGTTGTCTTCCAGAGCAATCTAGCGAATTTTGCATGTGTTCCAACAGCCTCATGTTTCAACAGTATCTTAAACCATGCTGTATCGGCTGAGCTGTTGAAACATCCTCCATTTCCTAGCTCTGACATACTGCATCACTGTCGAAATATGGGTACCATGACAGAGTGATGGATCACACAGCCAGTGAAGGTTCCAAATTATCATTGAATGTCGTTATTGCCGAAGTAGTATTAGCGGCATTTTGCAACAACAATTCGCTGACTTGCAGTGAAAAATTATAGTGAAATGTATTTATTTTTTGTTGTTTGGCATTTTTACCAGCTGGCATTGTTTCAGATTGAATACAACAGCCTATTTCATACAATCAGGGAAGAAAAGGGGTTAAAAGCTTTATGTTCATACTTTCGTAGGAAATATAAAAGTGGCAATTTGAAATTTTATTTTTATTTGATTTTATAATGTCGGGAAATGCAAAATAAAGTTCATGTTGCCTCAAACTGGGTTTCGCCCATTGGTGAAGAAATCTCTTCTCAGAGGCACTTCTACCAGGGATTATTTCTGATTGCTCATCCTCCAGGGGTATGTTCCCCACCCTATGTCCCATCCTAAAAAAAATTGTCACCCTTAATAGGGCGTGTGCCCAAATTGGGGAGATCTAAAGCCCTGTGAGTACCAAATCATGTTACAAAATTATCTGGGGAAATGTTCTTCGCCCGTGTTTCACACGAGCTTTCATTCAAACTGTGTATGCACTTTCCAATGCTTGATTCAAGCTTAAGGTATGTATACTTCGAGTTTCAACACAGAATCACTGTTCCAATGTGCATGTTTCACCAAAATCGGGGAGATGGTAACTCATAAGTGTAAAGTCAATTTGAAGCTTGTATTTTGCATTTCAATTCCGCGATTTTGGTGAAACATGCACACTGGAACAGTGAGTCTGTGTTGAAACTCAAAGTATACACACCTTAAGCTTGAATCGAGCATTGGAAATTGCATACACAGTTTGAAATATATGTATTAAGGCAGGGTGGCGTCACTGGACCTAAGTATGATTGCAACAGACCACCATAGAATAGCATGCTCTTTATTTGCAGTTTATTTTGTGTAATAAAATCGTAAAAAAATACAATAAATATTTGCAATGCTCTTTCATTTGATGGAAACTTTACTTGAGGGTTTACGATCTCTTTAAAATACCTAACAAAACGAATGCACCCCTTCCTACCGCCTCGTCCTTCACTCGCGGATTATAGATTTAATCAGTCCGATCGAGACAGTAGACTACACCGACTGCCACCCAAAAGGAACTGAGTAAAAAACTAAAAAACAGAAAGCTGACTTTGGAGGATCCAGCTTTGGGACATTTTCAAATGTTAATTAAGATTTTATACCCTGTTTTGCAACTATCCATCTCTTCTGCACTTCTTATTTCAATAATTCTTGTCCGTTGTAATGAATTATCTTTGCTAAATGTGGTTGTATGTATTGCGAGAGAGTGTTGTTGAGGTTTAGCCTAGAAAAATGCCGACTACAATCAAACACTATTGTAAACACGCGCGATGATAACTGACCCAAGTTCGTGTTTATCAAACACAGTGTTTTTTGTTTCTTTATCTTTCTAGTGTGAACATTGCATCACAGTGTAGTCGTAACGTGGTCAGGGACACACAAATGAGATAACAACATTTATTCCTAGATTGATGCTGATATATGATTTTTTTAGTCCATAACTAACCGTCTTTATTTATATTATAATTATCCCATAATTATCGAACAACTATATCCGTATAAAGGTGGCTACATGATTCAGTCTGACTGGCTGGGGGGTGGGTGGGGGGGGGGGTAGCTTAATTATTAAAAGTTTTGGTGGATTCAATGGGTTCGGGACAAAACCCCCACGGAAAGCCCCGACTGACAAAGCACCCACGGACAAAATCTCCCACGGCCCAAACCCAATCGACGCTATGGTAAGCGACATTCCGTCACGCGATATCTCGGCGCGCGACATTCCGGCACCAAGTGAAAAGTACGACATTTCGGCACGCGACATTTCGGCACTCTCTTTCCATGCCAAATTAGGCTAAAAATAAAAATGTTCACATTCTTCTTGTAACATATATTTAACATATAAACAGATCACATTATGTACCTCAATACTTGTGGTTTTGCTTTATGACACCATGCCTTTCTAAACCAACTGCATATGTTGCCGAAATTTAGTTTATATTCGCGATTGAAGAATCTACAACGTGGTAACCCTTATAATGGTCTGTTTATATGTTAATCATATTTTAAAGAAGATGTGAGAATCTTAATTTTTAGTATACTTTTGCCTGTAATAGAAAGGTCCTGAAATGGATGTTCTGTTCTGAAAATAATAGTCGGGAGACATGAGTGATGACTTATATAATACGACGTGCGACGAAATTGTCCGCCGTGAGTCGCATTTGAAGGAAATTTCAAACAGGAAGTGCAACGAACGTTCGGGTCACGTTCTCGTCGCCGTCTGCCAATAGATTAACCTAGGGATTCGCGACGCGCAAAGGACATTTGCGTAGCGTGTCGCTTTTGTGAATCATACAAATGCGATAAATAGAGTCTATAAGTCACAGACGGTGATGAGACATGCCTCGGTTATACAGCTCGTTATATTAGTCCTATCGGGATTCTTTGTGCACTGTCCTTCAGTGCGCATGACCATGGATAAATTCAAAGAATTCTACCGACTAAGGGGTTTCTTTACCTTCCACCCGCAGACAAAATGATAATAAGGAGTGAGTGAGTGAATAGGGTTTAACGTCGCTTTCAACATTTTTCCGGCTATATCACGACGGCAAAATGATAATAAGCCCCCTAAATAACAGTCTATACAAAAATAATCCGATCTTTTTTCTTTCCGAATGAATCAGAGAAATTCAGAGATATGGGATTTTAGGGAGCAGTTGAAAATGTACACCTAGTATACAACCCGAGAATAAAGTAGCACGGTAAACATTTAAATCGTTTACATATATATGTTGCCACATGTAGCCTGATTGAAATTAGCCTCAGGAAACGCCCATTCACAATGCCGATTTCTGGCAATAGTTCAAGTACCAAAATCGTATGTTAAATATGGGAGAATGCCTCAAAATCCAAAATGTAGAAAGGCTGAACATTTAGTGTATATTTGACCAAACACTTAGATACTCATTCACAACTGTATAAGCATCACTAGATATGCACGGTTATACAACACTGTTTAGGACAATGCGGACTTCGAGGTAACTGCATCTAATAACCCAGAACGAACTTGTCATTGAAAAATTTCAATTACTCCTCTGTGTGGCGTTAAGTATCAAATTAATTGTTTTTATTCGATAATGCAATCCTTGCTATTCTTTTCACTGATTATGGTATGTAGTAGTATTATTTAGTAAGTAGCTTGTTCTTAAAAAATGAACTTCTTTGGAGAACTTTGTGATTTGTTGTCAAACCATTTGTTATGCTCCAGGAATACAAATAATAGAATATATTATCGATTCAGTTTTTGTTATTCTTCCCCGATTGGCTTAAAAAGACATGTTTGCCAATATGATTGGATTAGGACTAACTATGGGAATAAATTATACAGTTTACTAACTCACCTATATAGAAAAACAGGGTGAGCTCGTCGTCTGGAGTGGTGCTGATGTTGGATTCTGGTGTTATAGAATCACGGTTAACTAAAAGCTTCACAACTCCTCTCACAGAATTGACCTTCTTGGTAATTTTGGCACCATCGCAGGAGAAACGCATTGATACGCGTATATCATCATTGTCAACCTCTAAAATATCTTTGTTTTGTGGAAGCTGCAAAACGTAGTCAAGGACGTCATCTAGCCGTCGAAACGCAGCGTCGTCATTTTCCTGTCAAAAATTACAAATATCAATTACTATGTGTGATAGACTTTCTCGGTGCTCGGTTATACAAGATATACGTTACAGATGTATTGGGTAAATATTGGAAGAAATAAAATAGGAATGATCAGAACCGAGTCAATTGTGGAGCACTTACCCCAACGCACGTTTGAATGCTGATTGTTGTTGACAACCTTTTCTTCTCTTCTGTTATGATGTTCTTCGATGGAATGTCATTGTACAGCATATGGAGCTCGTGTAGGGCTTCGTCGGACAATCTGTATTTATCTTTTATGTACGGTACAAAAGTTTCTGCACATTGTGTAAGTCAGTTCCACTTTTTGACAGCTGACTCGATCGCATGTCCCCCACATCGTTACGAGGAAAAAAAGACAATTGACTGGAATCGTCAAAAGTAATGTCAACTTTAACTGTTTTAATATCAGCATACAGCTGATCCGCGCATTTCGTAAAGGCCTGCTCGATCTTCCTCTTCCTTTTTCTCTTTCCCGACCTGTTCAACGATGACATTGGTTTAGCATTTTTGTAAATTTTGGCAGATTTACGTTTTTGGATATTCTCCTTGTTGACTAGGCCTATATCCATGATTGTCGTCACCGGCTTGGTGTCTTCTCATAGTATTGGTGTTATACTTGTAATTCATCCATTCTTTGTTATCGCTTCTGCTTAATAATTTCTTAAATACTTATAAAGATCCCGCTACATGCCGACCACGATTCAGCCAATAGTTTAAACACACGTTTGATCCTAGCAGTCGACTACTTTTCTGTCAAAGCATTCAGGCAGGCTGTCAAAATTGTATTTCCCTCCAAAATCTTAATTCTTGAAACCAGGTCACACACTCTCTGATACAAAGTAATGTTTGTCCTAACTATCTGATTAGCACATTATGAGCATGTTTTTTGGTCATAGTGTACATATCATATCTATACAGCATTTTTTCTGCTATTTTATTTCAATGATATGGTTTAACAATTTAAGTTATGGAAACAGCGCCGATTGTTTGAGGGTATAGGCAGTAGACCTATGCTGTGGAATTGTCCAAGAAGCACGTTAAGCTTAACGACAGTAATAGGGCCATGTGGTATAATACAGTGGAGTGTGGATCAATGGCAGAGTATTTTTAGCCGGGAAGGACCCAGTGGTGGTAACTGATACGCATTAAATGCGATAAAACACTGGGGCAAAACGGACTACAGTTTTCTTGGCATGCTATACCCACCACCCAAGTGAAAAGTTGCAGTGCTTTATGAACACAAACTAGTGATGGACATTTGTTCGTTGATTAGACAGAACGAATTTCATGAAAAAGTTCCCCCCTCCCCCCGGAAAATACCTATCAATTTAAGAGTGGAATTACAGATAAACAACAACCCGGAATGGATGATGAAAGGTAAGGGCCAAAACAATTAATAGCTTTGGCATCCGTGTCCACTCCAGTTATAGGGTTTAATTTTCGTTTCGGGTACTGTTTAGCGCGCGGCTATATCCGTTGCGGCGAGTACTATCAAATTTGCGCAGATTGTTCGAAATTCGGCCAAAGATATTATTGCAATACGTATTGAGGGGTTGAACACCGCCAACCGCCAAATGTCTCAAGTTTAAGAGAACAAACAGCATATGGGGATATAGCGCCTCGTGATTTTTTTTATACAGCACCAGGGACTAATACACATTGGTGGATTTACACTTTACAGGTAAAGAACAACAACAACAAGGTTTGTGAAGTCTATGTTGAGGCAGACCTCACTTTTCTCCTAACGCATGTTTCAGAGTGTTAACTAAGAGAATTAGCATTAGCTTGCCCGAAAACATCGGCTGGGGGAAGTCTAATTTACTTTGTACCGATTAATTGGTTAATTAATCGTCTCGATTGTTCTTTCCCAATCCACCTTAAAGTTAAATTATTTCACTCATTGATCAAGCCAGTACTACTCTATAACTGCGAAATCTGGGGTCTAGACTCAAAAGTTTCAAACAAAGACGACCCAACATTTTGGCTTAAAACAGGAAAACTCTTCAGATCTCCCATAGAACAAGTCTTTTTGAAATTCTGAAAAACAACTCTAAAAATGTCATGCAGAACAACTAACCTAGCATGTCTGGCAGAATTAGGAGAAGCCCACTCACGCTAGATATCTTGCTAACTCATATAAAATATACGACCCATTTAACCTCTACAAAGAATCGACTTTTAAAAGCAGCCCACGAGCATTTCATCTCTTCCCCTAGATCCTCTGACAAAGATAACTGGGTAAAAACACTCCAACAATACCTCTGTCTCGCTAACATACACTTACCACAACAGCCCACTAGCAAATCCCAACTTGAAAAAGAAATTAAAGACCTAAAACTACAATTACAATATCAGTACCAAACATTCTTCTTAAATCATCTCGAACAACAAGAAGGCAAGTTAGAAACACTACACAAGGTATACACAACGTACGAACTTCAACCCTATTTATCATATATCAATGACCCTATCTATGCTCGTACCATAACTGCGTTACGGCTCAGCTCTCACAAATTACGAATTGAGACCGGACGTTTTACTAAGCAAGTGACACCAAGACCCGACCGACTCTGTCTGCACTGTGATACCAATCTTCCTGAAGACGAGACTCATTTTCTGCTCGTCTGTCCCCAACTATCAAACTACAGAAAACCTCTTGAAACTCTTGTCTCTGATCAGAACCAAAATTTTTCCCTACCTACTCTTCTCAGCCCACCGAAAGAAATTGCGATTCAAATTAGCAAATATATTCACCAGATGTACGAATTTCGGATATCCATGAGACACAACCCCAGTGGGACACCCCCTTTGATCGCTGTCTCACGTTGTAATGCATATTTATATATTACTTTTAACTATAGTTAAATGTATTTGTGCCTGCAGATACCATATGGTATCTGGTTGACCCTGTACGTTTGTCATACTTTGTATGTTTCAAAGTTGCACAAATAAACTTGATTGATTGGTTATGGCCCGTAATTAAATTCAATTCAATTCAGTTTTGTTGTATAGAACACCTCAAAGAGGTCGCATACAAACAAACAAATAAGGGGCATAATCCATAACTGAACAAAGATACCCATATGTACATGTATTTCTGATAATTATTCAGAAATCAGATCTACCTACACAAAAATCGTAATGATATTGTATCCTCACGTCGAATCGACACATCTAACGGTAAACTAAACTGAAGAATGGTAAGGTCTCCTTTAATTTGTCCTGTATACTTGCGAAATTTCCTGTGTGTGCCGCCAATAAGATCGGGCAGACGTTCAGGTTCGCCGGGCAAAACTTTCCAAAGCTATGGACAAATTATGAAAACAACTTCATATGGCTAAGCTGTTCATAGGGAAGATCATGTGTCATGAAAACACACTGTTAGCTTTAATATGAAATAAATAAAATTTGAAGTAAGCCGAACATACCGTATACTTTGCGATAGACCCATTTTAAATTTGATTTATTACATATCATGTTTTAGTGTGGTATGATATGATATGCGATATTTATCGTATTGGATACATGGTAGTCGTGCCCACAATACAAACAAACAAATAGAACAAACATGAGAGCCAGTGAGGGACACTCGCTCACATTTATAACAAGAAGACTAAAGCTGTAAAGCATACTTTATCTTGCAATAGCAATTAATGAGACAATCGAAGGATACTTTCACTTACGTTAAACAATTCAATTCAAATTTAATTCAATTCAAATGTTTATTGCTCGATTTTGCATTTACAAAATATGGCATTAACAAAACTATACGATAACAGACAAACATAAAACTGGCGAAATACTACAATGTACACACAACTACAATAAACAATATGATAGGACAGAAGAATATACTTTCACTTTCATTAACAATATGAGAGGACTGAAGAATTAATACTATAAGTTATTCCAGTCGATGCATCGGAATTCAGGGTGGTATTGAAAAGCTTTTTCCCTGTGAATATATATAATCAGCGAGGCAAAAGTAATAAAATCATAATCAAGAACTTAGGTTGGATAACATTGCCACTGCATACTCTCTCAGTCCACAGGTGTTGTCTGTCCATGTCACACAAGAACTGTTCATTCGATATGTCAACTTGTCAAGTGTGACTTTGGAACAGCCTTGTACATTATGCAAGTCAGGGTAATTAATTAACCAATCAAAATAATACAATTTTCTCTATAATTTCACTTGCATTTACAATAAGGGAGGACTGACAGATACTTTCAATTGCAACAATATGAGAGGGCTGAAAGATACTTTCACTTACATTCATAGCACAGGAATAAGCAGGATAACAAGAGAGGACTGGAGAATATAGGCTGCTTTTACTTTTGAGAGAGCTTGATGGATTGTTGTATGGACGCAATATCATAATTTGACTGATGGATGAACTTTTTTTTCAGACCATGTACCTTCATATCATCAAAAAATGGTGTTCTCATATGAATGTTTTTTTTTAAATAATCCATGTGTCCAAAGTAAATTCTGGTAACCTAAATGATATCAATAATCTCTTCTCTGTACCCATCGTCTCTGAAACCAGGGGTACACATGTAAGTTCCCTGCCATTGAAAACATTGTGACCAGAGCGATATGGTGCCATAGTAGTGACATCTTCACCATAGCGGTAGCATATGGACCATCGATGGTTGTGTGTCTGCTATAGTACAGCTTCGGTACTGTTACGGTGAACATGTAGTCAACACTATGGTACCATACCGCTCTGGATACAATGTTTTCACTGGTGGCGAAATTTTAGAAAGGAGAAAGAAAATCTGAAAAATCTGGAGTACTTTCTGCAAATCTTTGATAGAAAAATTAAATTTACTGATGATAATCTCTTTAGTGTGAATTTATCTGATTAAATTCACATTTTATGAAGTCAATCCTTTTCATCCAGCAGTGGTCCAGCAAAGGTTTGAATCACTTTGAAGATCTTTTAAATGAACAACTAGAGTTATGTAACTTTAACAAAGTAAAATTAAATTAAGTTTAAAAGGCACATTTTTGGATTATTTAAGATTACTTAGAAACATCCTGAATGAATGGAAGACTAAACAATTATAAAAGAGAACCGCCCTCTCCCATATATCCTCCTGCGCTGTGTTCCTTGATGAAATGTTCTAAAGGTTGTAGAGGTCTTCAGGATGGTTTCCACCGGGCTGGTCCCAATCTCTGAACAACAATGAGAGCGAAGTTTGTCATGAGTAGACATTAGGTGAAAATGTAACTATATGATGGTCAACTCTTGTACCCAACACAAGACACGGCTCTATGAAATTTGCAATTTAAAATTCTGTCCAGATTTCTCCCCAGTAATAGTTTATTAAATGAAAATAACATGGTGTCCGTTATGTTCTCTCTGTAAAACTGAAACAAAAAGGCTCGAATTTGTTTATTGTGACACCCAATCATTTTGGCAATCAACAGAAATATATTTCGCACAACATACGGAGAACTATATTATTCTTAATGAAATGACCATTGTTTTTGGACCCCTATGAGGTTTAAAGCTGTTAGCAGTTGAGCCAGGTCAATTTTTGCTAAAGCCTTACTTGATGGGGGAAATTGCGTGGTAACGTAGCCCAAATATCCAACAAGAGCTTTTCTGTGTAGGCTATATCTTACGTTGTGCACTGTACCGCTATGCGATGTATTAATAGAAAACACGATATTCATGAAAATAGACACAGGAATTATTCATGGACAATGGCATGCTACTGAATGTTGGATCTGATGCTTAGTATTTAGCTAGTATGTATATACTACGTACAGCCACTGTACTTTACACTATCGAATGGTTCCATATGGTCAGTCGTATTTATATACTCAGAACATAGGGAAAAACAATTTGGACGATAGCGAGATATTGGCTGTCGATGCTGACGCTTATATGGTACCATCATGTAGGTACTGCCGCGTATTATATGTGTACCACGTTTGGTCACCTTACTGAATCGACAAGTATGGTTATAGGTGAATGCACCAGTCCATTTGTCATGCGACCATGAACTGTAGGTTAGATCACTACACATTGAAGCCGCATAACAGCTGCAATGTTATAATGAGGCAACATATGATTATATATCAGATATGTCGACAGTCCATGGTAGCTACCATTTGTCTTGGCAACAGTCCATTTGGCGAATCATTGGATCAGACGATGTGCTCTCTGTACATCATTCACAAGTTCATGTTGACCTACCATGGACTGTCGATCGGTCCGATGATGATACCATGGACTGTCGTAATATCAGACAGACAGAGAATAAACTATTAGTGGTTCATATTCCTCTTAAACACACACAAGTGGAAGGAAATCGAGAGATGAATGAGTCAGTGATACATAAGGCAGTTAGTAAGTTCCCACGTGTTAATTTTGTGCTCATTTCCTCACACTATAATTCGATGCTAATACCTACCATGGACTGTCTACCAACACCTAAAAACACATCTCGCCGCAAAAATGTTGTTAACTTGAAATAGTAATAACCCTACATTTGGTGACAATATAGTACGATATCTCTCCTTCAAAAAATGACTGGACCCCAGTAACCATACCTGTCATCGATATGCTGAAATAGTTCATTTTCCGCTGTGGTCACTGTCGTCTGATCAGACACACGCCCACGCTTGATAACGAAAGCACCGAAAAACCTACCATTGACTGTGATTTGACACGTGACCGGCGGTTTTCACCTATAATCATACTTGACGATTCAGTAGGGTGTTGGTGACTCAGTCGTATTTATATACTCAGAACATAGGGGAAAACAATTTGGACAATGTCTAGCCACTGAATGCCGAATGTGACGCTCATATGGCACCATCATATATGTGTACCAAGCGTTGGTGGCCTAAAACTACTCGCAATGGCAGAATACAGGGAAAACAATTTGGACGACGGTTAGCTACTGATTGTCAAATCTGACGTGCGTATGGTAACTTTATGTACATGTAGGTATTGTCTCGTACCATTTGTGGCCCAGTCGTAATTATATGCTCAGAACATAGGGGAAAACAATCTGGACAATGGCTAGCTACTGATTGTCGAATCTGACGCTTGCAGGGCACCAACCTGTAGGTGTATTACATGTGTACCTAGTTTGGTGGCTCTAAACCACTTGCAAGGGTGTCAACATTCTAAAACCAGGGGTATCTCTATACTAGATATTGCCCCTGGTACGCTTGGGTAATGTATCGCGATCAACGACAACACAGCGGTAGATGTCAGCCAATCAGCAAAAGCAACATCCTGCACATATTGACCAATCAGATCACTTAAGTACCGCGACCATGGCGATCGTGACAACAGATTCGAAAAGACCATAGCTTGTGCGATACCCAGTGGTAGATGAACATGAACCCTTTTAACAACCATGAACATTAATAAATATAACGGAAACATAGTTTAAAACAAAATCTATTTGAAGAGAAAATCAACCCATCCATCTACCATCAAACGTCCAGCAAGCCCGGCAAATGTAGGTAACACTGAAACTTCAACGGCGGTCAGCGATGTCATTGTATCCGACCTCACCTTCCCAATGAGGAATTTGAATTGGATTGAAACGCACGAATTTCTATAAAATTTCACTGGTCTATCCATTAATATTTTATTATTATGCGTGCTCGGATTAAATATTTTACATTCGGTATCAGCGAATAGTTTAGCAGCGAAAGTAAAACTCAAACGTATTTTACCATCAGCACAGTTTTTCTAGGTCACGTCACTGGAATATGGGCGGAACGCGGTTTGCTATGCAAGTTGGTCAAAGGTTCGCCTTTGGCTCACAAATAGAAACCTTGACGTGGTGAAGGTGGGGTGTCAACGGACGCTATCTGTGAGAGACATAAATACGGACATTTCAGGCTAGCTACTAAATGTCGAATCTAAAGCTTATATGATACGATCCTGTAGGCATAGTCTCGTATTATATGTGTACCAAGTTTGGCGGTTACCACTTACAAGCGAGAGAAAAACAATTTGGACGATGGCTAGCTACTGATTGTCGAATCTGACGCTTGCAGGGCACCATCCTGTAGGTGTAGTAGATGTGTACCAAGTTTGGTGGCTCAAGCACTTTCAAGAGTGTCAGCGGACGCTGTCTCTGACAGAGAGACAGACAGACATACGGACGGGCATTTCATGCCGGTTCTTTTAATAGTATAGACAACTTATTATGCCGATTGTAAATAAAAAGATATAAATATAAAAATATATATAAACAAAAAGAGTACTTCAGTGTTTCGTTTAGTAGCTCTGAGAATATATTACGGTATTTCAATCCAACACTGAAGTATTAAACAGTGTCACGATGGTCGCACATAATTTCTTCCTCTAAAGAGCTGTAATCGTCAAAAGATTATGTGGCTATATTTCATTGGCTGATTAACGCGAAGTCCAGGTTGTTAGCGTGCGATCTATGATATTTTTTATACGGCTACATTTTATTGGTTGATTTAAAAAAGAAAGAAAAATATTGTGAAAGAAAAAAACAAAATGTTCTCCTTGTGACAGCACGGAAAAAGAAAGAAGAAGAAATTGACAAAGAATTGTTTTGATTAAAGAAGACGAAAAAATTGGGGGACTGCTGAAGAAAAAGGATTTTTTAATTATTATTATTATTATTATTTTATTTTTTTTACTATGAATTATTTTTCACCATATCCCTTTTGTGGCTTCATAGTTTTCGATGATATTAGTGTTAGGTAAAATAATCTAGTAGTTGATATTTGACGTTTAAACTGAATTACCGAATATTTCTCCTTTAAGCTACTAATAAAAGATGATTGTTGTGTTTTTATTTCAGTGGGACTAAATTACCTGTCATAATTGAGAGGACAATGGAAGATTTATCAGTAAGATCTTTGGTGCAAGATGATGGGATAACTTACGGCCATTCCGCAAATGAATCTATGGAAGCGGGAGATGTAACAGTGAAGACAGAACCAACAGCCCAGTATGAGGTGGGAGAACAAGAAGGTGGTGTTCAGCATTATCCATGTGAACAATTACCGGTAAGCCGTGAAACACAGTTGTCGATTAGATTAAAACCAGATCTACAAAAGTCGCTCCCCATTCTACTTGTCACTTATGAAGATCTGGCATCAACACTCTCATTTTCATGTTCTGAGTACTGACCAATGTATGTCTAAAATGTCAAGCTTAGGTCACAACTACGTGGAAATGATAGGTTGACCTCGTGAAGAGAGAAATATCTACTGGAATGGATCGATATATCTAAATCAGTTAGAAGGCCATTGGTACTGATTTTCGTTGAGGTAGTATGTAATTCAAGATGGTTGCCATTGACCATCTTGAATTCCGTCCATCCTGCATCTTGTGAACATGATGTCTTGAGAACAACTCAACAAATTGACTTCAAACTTGAGAGGGCGCTTCACATCAGTCAGACGGTCATCGGTATTGATTTTTTATTGAGGTAGCATGCAATCCAAGATGGATGCAATTGACCATCTTGGATTCCGTCTGTCCTGTATCTTGTAAACGCGGTATCTTGAGATCAATTTGTCCAATTGACTTCAAACTTGATAAGTTGCTTCACGGTATGTAATCCAAGATGGCTGCCATTGACCATCTTGGATTCCTTCCGTCCTGTATCTTGTAAACGCGGTATCTTGAAAACAACATGTCCAATTGACTTCAAACTTGAGAAATTGTTTCACATCAGTAGACGGCCATTGGTGTTGATTTTTATTGAAATAGTTTGTAAACCAATATGACTGCTATTGGCCGTCTTGGATTTCTCTCACCCATATTGTACCCATCTGTGTATTTATAAGCTTCACCATCCAAGATTCCATAAACAACTGCAGACTTACATTCCAGTGTTACACTTTTCATCACTGCTTCCCAAACCTCCTCAATTTGTCTCAACAATTCGAGATAAATGTCTCTTTCCACATACACATATCCACTTTCCGAGTGACATTTAATGAGATATTTGAAGCCTATTTCTGTATGCTCTTAAACAGGCTACTTGGCGGAGAACCTGCTATCTCCTCAGCCTGTTTTGAGATCTGGTTTTAATCACATGCAACAACTTTTAGATATGGTTCTAAAGACTCATGGTGGAGTATGCTACAAGTTTATATTAAATTCACAAACTCCATGGGATTTTGCAAACAGATTTTCGAAGATATATTTAATAACTGACCGTATTGGAGTGGAAAGAAGTGTTGATATAAAAATAAGGCTGGTTATGTTTTCTGTTTGATTTAGTCTTTTGCCAAGAAGTGTTCTGATGACGAGCAGACACGTGTCGATGATTTCCTCTCTGATAGACCTTTTCCTGTGGCCATGTATGTTGTAAAAGTCAAGACAACAGAGACGACAAAACTGCCTAACGAATCCTTGAAATTTTGGAATCCAGAAACGGACAATACAGGAAGAACGACAGCTGACAGAGTTCATACTTGTGAAAAGCCATACAAATGTTCGCTCTGTCTAAATAGCTTTTCAAAGAAAGGAGACATAAGAAATCATGAAATAACACACACTGGTGAAAAGCCATACAAATGTTCGCTCTGTCTAAATAGCTTTTCAAAGAAAGGAGACATAAGAAATCATGAAATAACACATACTGGTGAAAAGCCATATAAATGCTCACTCTGTCCATATAGCTGTTCACATCAAGGGAACATGAAGGATCATTTAAGGGCACATACTGGTGAGAAGCCATATAAATGCTCATTCTGTCCATATAGCTGTACACGGAAAGGGAGCCTAAAGAAACATGAAAGGACACATACTGGTGAAAAGCCATTTAAATGTTCTCTCTGTCTATATAGCTGTTCACAAAAAGGGAACCTAAAGGAACATGGAAGGACACATACTGGTGAAAAGCCATATAAATGTTCTCTCTGTCCATATAGCTGTTCACAGAAAGGACACCTTGGGCGACATGAAAGGACACATACAGGTGAAAAGCCATACAAATGCTCACTCTGTCCATATAGCTGTTCACAAAAAGTAAACCTAAGGAAACATGAGAGGGCACATACTGGTGAGAAACCCTATGAATGCCCGCTCTGTCCATATAGCTGTTCACATAAAGAGAGACTGACGGATCATGAAAGAACACATACTGGTGAGAAGCCATTTAAATGCTCATTCTGTCCATATAGCTGTTCACAGAAAGGGAGCCTAAAGGAACATGAAAGGACACACACTGGTCATAAGCCATACAAATGCTCATTCTGTCCATATAGCTGTTCACATAAAGGGTACTTAAAGGAACATGAAAGGACACATACTGGCGAAAAACCATATAAATGCCCACTCTGTCCATATAGCTTTTCACACAAAGTGACCCTAAAGAAACATGAAAGGACACATACTGGTGAAAAGCCATATAAGTGCTCACTATGTCCATATAGCTGTTCACATAAAGGGTACTTAAAGGAACATGAAAGGACACATACTCGCGAAAAGCCATATAAATGTTCAATCCGTCCATATAGCTGTTCACATAAAGGGAACCTGAAGCATCATGAAAAAACACACACTGGTGAAAAGCCATATAAATGCTCAATCTGTTCATATAGCTGTTCACAAAAAGTAAACCTAAAGAAGCATGAAAGGACACATACTGGTGAGAAGCCATACAAATGCTCATTCTGTCTGTATAGCTGTGCACAGAAAGGGAGCCTAAAAGAACATGAAAGGACACACACTGGTGAAAAGCCATATAAATGCTCATTCTGTCTATATAGCTGTTCACATAAAGGGAACCTGAAGAATCACGAAAGAAATCATACTGGTGAAAAGCCACACAAATGCTCACTCTGTTCATTTAGCTGTTCACAGAAACAACACCTTGTGCGACATGAAAGGGCCCATACTGGTGAAAAGTCATAAAATGCTCACTCTGTCCATATAGCTGTTCACAGAAAGGACACCTTGTGCGACATGAAAGGGCCCATACCGATGAAAAGCCATATAAATGCTCACTCTGTCTATATAGCTGTTCGCGGAAATGGAGCCTGAAGGTTCATGGAAGGACACATACTGGTGCAAAGTCATAAAATGCTCACTCTGTCCATACAGCTGTTCACAGAAAAGATATCTTTTAACAGCAGAATGAGAAACCTAAAATGGTTCTAGACTCTATGAAATGAAGTCATTTTTCTCCGGAGCAGGGTTTCATCCAGTGATGATTTGGGACCCAATTTCGGCTCTTTCACAAAAAAGACCAAAGCTCCTCCTCCCCGGTTATTACCAAAACTAAAAATCCAATGTAAATTAATTAAATGTGCGTAAAAATGATATTTTATCTCATTTGAAAGATGAAAGTCAGTCTTGATATTGGGGCTGGGAAATGGCTCTGATAGCATATCTGAGCCCACGGCTAGTATAACAGTGGTGCTTTCTGATCTGTTTTCTGACGTTTTATTTGTTACATAATAAAGATTTATTTTAGTTGCCTGACTAGTAGTAGGCTCAAAACCGCCTATTTGTGAGTATATACCAAGCAGCGAAGCATGACTGGTTTACTGTACATGATTACTCTGTAACTTGTTTTCTTCAGTCACTTGGTAACTTGGTATATATTCACAAATTGGCGCTAGGACTATGCACAGTGTGAACTGCTCTCAGCAGATCAGACTTTACATAATACAGATAGTCAGTCTCTATATGACGATGAAGACAGTTTAGTCTTTGAAAGCTTGTAAATATATTCATCAATGAGCTAGCTATATGTATAGCTAGGGTATCTAATTCCGCTTAACACTATGAGTCAGAGTTGGGTCTGATTGGCTATAGGGGCCCTCGTTGGCCGAGTGGTCTAAGGCGCTTCGCTGGTGAACGCTAGCCTCACACCGCTGAACCGGCACGGGTTCGAGCCCAGCTAGTTCATGTGTTAAAGTTTGACAGTTACTTGCCGAAGGGCGGTGGTTCTCTCCTGGTACCCTGGCTTCCTTCACCGACCAAACTGACTGCCACCATATGAGTGAAACAAACTTGAGTGTGACATTAATCCATATTCCCCCGCTCCCTGATTCGCTCCACATGACCAATGTTGGATCTTCCGGCTCTTAGTTTGGGTTATCTCGTCCTTTCCTTGGCTTATTGGTTTATCTCGTCCTTTCCTTGGCTTGTTATTTATCTATTTTAAATCGGTGGGTCAGGGACTAACGATGGTAAGTGAAACGCCATTGGACCCGTAATCTCAAGATACACTGGAGTTACAAGTCATTCTCAGCCGTGTGTGGGTCCATATAGCTGTTCACATAAAGGGAGCCTGAAGGATCATGAAAGAACACATACTGGTGCAAAGCCTTATTTAGACTCACTGTCTATATAGCTGTTCATGGAGCCTGAAGAATTATGGAAGGACACATACTGGTGGAAAGCCATACACATGCTTCCTCTGTCCATGGACACCTTGGGCGACATGAAAGGACACATACTGGCGGAAAGCCATAAAGTGCTCACTCTGTCCATATAGCTGTTCACAGAAATGGAACCTAAAGGTACATGAAAGGACACATACGGGTGAAAAGCCATAAAATGCTCACTCGGTCCATATAGCTGTTCACAGAAATGGAACCTAAAGGTACATGAAAGGACACATGCTGGTGAAAAGCCATAAAATGCTCACTCTGTCCATATAGCTGTTCACACAAATGGAACTTGAAGAAACATGAAAGAAACCACACTGATGAAAAACCATTCAAGTGTTGATCTGTCCATATTATAGCTGTTCATAGAAATGGAACCATAATAAGACACATGCTTATGAAAACCACAGGAACACAAAATAACGCATAATAATGAAAAGTCATAGAAATGAGGCTTGCATAATGCGCGTTCTGGCTTTCTCGTATTCATTTTGTTATGGATTGTTTAACAGCGAAATATTCTGGTTCGAGATGATATGTAAACAAATCCATACTGTCCAATGTCAAACACCGTAATATTAGTTACATGTGTGTACGGAACAGACTTTCACTATCAACATGTGGACCTAAAAAAACATGCAACAATATTACGCACATTTTACGGTATCTACCAGTGGACTTTTTGGAGAAGCGCTAGGGCGTATTTGAGAGATTGAGGGGCTATATTATATCCAAATAGGTCATGTATAGGACCCAATTTCGGCTCTTTCACAAAAAAGACCAAAGCTCCTCCTCCCCGGTTATTACCAAAACTAAAAATCCAATGTAAATTAATTAAATGTGCGTAAAAATGATATTTTATCTCATTTGAAAGATGAAAGTCAGTCTTGATATTGGGGCTGGGAAATGGCTCTGATAGCATATCTGAGCCCACGGCTAGTATAACAGTGGTGCTTTCTGATCTGTTTTCTGACGTTTTATTTGTTACATAATAAAGATTTATTTTAGTTGCCTGACTAGTAGTAGGCTCAAAACCGCCTATTTGTGAGTATATACCAAGCAGCGAAGCATGACTGGTTTACTGTACATGATTACTCTGTAACTTGTTTTCTTCAGTCACTTGGTAACTTGGTATATATTCACAAATTGGCGCTAGGACTATGCACAGTGTGAACTGCTCTCAGCAGATCAGACTTTACATAATACAGATAGTCAGTCTCTATATGACGATGAAGACAGTTTAGTCTTTGAAAGCTTGTAAATATATTCATCAATGAGCTAGCTATATGTATAGCTAGGGTATCTAATTCCGCTTAACACTATGAGTCAGAGTTGGGTCTGATTGGCTATAGGGGCCCTCGTTGGCCGAGTGGTCTAAGGCGCTTCGCTGGTGAACGCTAGCCTCACACCGCTGAACCGGCACGGGTTCGAGCCCAGCTAGTTCATGTGTTAAAGTTTGACAGTTACTTGCCGAAGGGCGGTGGTTCTCTCCTGGTACCCTGGCTTCCTTCACCGACCAAACTGACTGCCACCATATGAGTGAAACAAACTTGAGTGTGACATTAATCCATATTCCCCCGCTCCCTGATTCGCTCCACATGACCAATGTTGGATCTTCCGGCTCTTAGTTTGGGTTATCTCGTCCTTTCCTTGGCTTATTGGTTTATCTCGTCCTTTCCTTGGCTTGTTATTTATCTATTTTAAATCGGTGGGTCAGGGACTAACGATGGTAAGTGAAACGCCATTGGACCCGTAATCCCAAGATACACTGGAGTTACAAGTCATTCTCAGCCGTGTGTGGGTCCATATAGCTGTTCACATAAAGGGAGCCTGAAGGATCATGAAAGAACACATACTGGTGCAAAGCCTTATTTAGACTCACTGTCTATATAGCTGTTCATGGAGCCTGAAGAATTATGGAAGGACACATACTGGTGGAAAGCCATACACATGCTTCCTCTGTCCATGGACACCTTGGGCGACATGAAAGGACACATACTGGCGGAAAGCCATAAAGTGCTCACTCTGTCCATATAGCTGTTCACAGAAATGGAACCTAAAGGTACATGAAAGGACACATACGGGTGAAAAGCCATAAAATGCTCACTCGGTCCATATAGCTGTTCACAGAAATGGAACCTAAAGGTACATGAAAGGACACATGCTGGTGAAAAGCCATAAAATGCTCACTCTGTCCATATAGCTGTTCACACAAATGGAACTTGAAGAAACATGAAAGAAACCACACTGATGAAAAACCATTTAAGTGTTGATCTGTCCATATTATAGCTGTTCATAGAAATGGAACCATAATAAGACACATGCTTATGAAAACCACAGGAACACAAAATAACGCATAATAATGAAAAGTCATAGAAATGAGGCTTGCATAATGAGCGTTCTGGCTTCCTCGTATTCATTTTGTTATGGATTGTTTAACAGCGAAATATTCTGGTTCGAGATGATATGTAAACAAATCCATACTGTCCAATGTCAAACACCGTAATATTAGTTACATGTGTGTACGGAACAGACTTTCACTATCAACATGTGGACCTAAAAAAACATGCAACAATATTACGCACATTTTACGGTATCTACCAGTGGACTTTTTGGAGAAGCGCTAGGGCGTATTTGAGAGATTGAGGGGCTATATTATATCCAAATAGGTCATGTATGGTCTCATTTTGAAGCTCTTGTGGTGTAGACAACGACTTCAGGGATGTCCATTTCATCAGTGGCGTCATCAATAGTAGTAGCGAACTCCGGCATTTTGGGGATGGAAGTAGAGGCTAAGGCGCGCTGGCGTAGACCGGGAATTGTGGGAAAATGACATGGGAATGGCCGTTCTAGCCTCGAGATGGAACACTATTGGTCCGAATGCATGGGATGTCAAAGTGAAGCACTCGTGGAGCCGCCTTCGACTGGACTGGTGGGTTGTGGCAGTAGGGGCTCAAACAAAAATCAGACTTGATACTTTCAAATGAGCAATGTTCCAAATATCTTTGCGAAAATATAATTTTGATTTGAGGTGACCTATTTTTGTTACAAGAGAAAATTCTCATGCATCAAAAATACCAAAATATGTCATGGAGCACATTTTGATGAAATGTGAACTCATTTTCAAGCAACTGACCATCGTAGGCTGATATTTCAGTTCATATTCTTCGAGCAAAATATGTTCTTGCCGGTTCTGGATTGAAAAAAAAAACACCTTCATTACAGCCACACACGAAGGAGTTTTTCGTATGTAAACATCACACATCCTTTATATAATTATACTGAAAATAAAACCAAAAATATTTCTTTTGTATGAAAATCATGTTTCCTGTTGGGTTTATTCAACGAAGATTTCAGAATATGTACCCAGAAGAAATTTTTTAGAAATTTCCAGGGCGAGTTTCCGTCGCAATTAATGGAAAGAACGGCCTTTTCCCTATCCAATTTTAGTGACATAATTTTCAAAATTTGATATAAAAAAAAAGTATTTCTTTTAACAGCAGAATGAGAAATTATGAGTTAAATTCTTTTATGAAAATCTTCCCGAAATGGTTCTAGACTCTATGAAACGAAGTCATTTTTTCGGAGCAGGGTTTCATCCAATGATGATTTGGGACCCAATTTCGGCTCTTTCACAAAAAATACCAAAGCTGCTCCTCCTCCTTTAATCCAAAAAATAAAAATTCATTGTAAATTAATTAAATGTGCGTAAAATGATATTTTATCTCATTTAAAAGATGAAAGTCAGTCTTGATATTGGGGCTGGGAAATGGCTCTGATAGCATATCTGAGCATCTCAGACCCCATTAATTGCCAAGGTAAGATAGTTAAAATAAATAAATAAAAAGCGGAACACGGACTTGACTCCTACAATAGGGGCCTGTATTATACAATATACGGGCAAATGCCTGTTTGGGGTAAGGGGGTGGCCATTTATTTTTTATTATTTACTATGGGTTGTTTGGTCTTGTTTTTCACGGCTCACCATGTAAAACACGATGGGAGGTTTCTCGAAGGTAAGCGGTGAATTTTTTTAAAAGTACTGGGTAGTTCTGTATATAGGCCCATATAGGCTATAGGGGGGTAGGTCCATACTGGGAAATTCACACATGTTCATTACGATATGGGTTGTTTGGTCTTGTTTTTCACGTCTCGCCATGTAGAACACGATGGGAGGGGTCTCGAAGTTAAGCGGTGAAATTTATCGAAACGTTCACGAAGGTCTGTATATAGGACCAAAGGCATACTAGCTCAGTGCATAGGTCCATACTCGATGGACGTTTTGGGTTTAGATGAGCCCTTAGTGGACCTATGGTGTCGTATGAGGTCTTATTTTGAAGCTCTCCTGGAGGAGCACCCGACTGGACCGTTTTCAATATTCTTCGCATGTGCAGTCTGGCCGTCGTAGGGAAAGCAGGCATTTTGGGGGTGTGTTTGGGGTAGAGATGGACCACTATTGGTCCAAATGGGTCGTGGGAGGTGTCCAAGTGAAGCTTGTGTGGGGAAGAGTCAGAATGGCGACTTTTTGTTGCAAGTCGTGTCAATCTGCGCATGCGCAGTTGGGTGTAGTAAGTAAAGTGGTCATTTTGGGGGTGCGTGGGGGTGTGTTTGGGGTAGAGAGGGACCATCCTTGGTCCGAATGGGTCGTGGGATGCGTCGTTTTGTAGCTCTCGGGGAGTAGACCTCGATTTGAGAGATGTCCACAGCATATATGACGTTATCGGTGACGTCATCAGTACGAGTAGTAGCGAAAGCGGGTATGTTGTGGTATGTGTGAGGGTGTGTTTGGGGTAGAAATGGACCACTATTGATCCGAATGCTTCGTGTGGGGTGTCCTTTTGTAGTTCTCTTGCTGCAGACCTCGATTTGAGGGATGTCCACAGCATCTGTGACGTCATCGGTGACGTCATCAGTACGAGTAGTAGCGAAAGTGGGCATTTTGGGGAAGTGAAGGAAGGTATTTGGTGTAGAGATGGATCACTATTGGTCCGAATGCGTCGTGTGGGGTGTAATTTTGTAGCTCTCGGGGTGTAGACCCCGATTTGAGGGATGTCCGCGTCATCTGTGACGTACTCGGTGACGTCATCAGTACGAGTATTAGCGAAAGTGGGCATTTTGGGGCAGTGAAGGAAGGTATTTGGTGTAGAGATCGACCAATACTGACCCGAATGCGTCGTTTTGGGCGTCATTTTGTAGTTTTCGTGGTGCAGACCCCTATTTGAGGTATGTTCACGTCATCTCTGACGTCATCGGTAACGTCATCAGTAGGAGTAGTAGCCAAAGTGGGCATTTTGGGGATGTGAAGGAAGGTGTTTTGAGGTAGAAATGGACCATGGTTAGTCCGAATGCGTCGTGCGAAGTAGCAACGCCCGCCAACGCCAAGCTCAACGCTCTGGTGAATTAACACGAAAGCTCTGATTTCCATGGGATTGCCACTAATTCATTGGAAATGCAGTGACGTCCGTCGTTACGCCTTAACGCCCTAGCATAACGCCTTGATATAGACAGATGAGAGAAAAACAAAAACAACACGGATGACAGACGAGAGAACAAAACAACACAGCAAATTTTCATAAAGTTTCTTCTCCCCAATATTACATCATACCCACGCTGGGGGAGCCTCGTTGGGTATGTTTACAATTCATGAAGACTCCTGTTCAATTAGAGGCCGCCATTTGGCGCTGTATCTGTCATATTCGTTCTGGCCCGTTTGATGTATTCTCGGCTGCTCTTGTCCAATCAGAAGCCTGCGTTTGAGAAAGTCCCATCCTCGGCCATGTTCGCTCTCATCCGTTTGTTCTAATCGTCGTCGGGCAGGCCTGGATAGAGTTCGGGCAGCATGTCCTGGAGCAGTTGATTACGCATTCTGATCGCATTTTCCAGGGCCTCGGTGGGTGGTAGCTCAATATCCGCTTCCAAGCGACGCTTGGTCTTCATGCATGGTGTCGCCTTTCATTTCAAGCGGTAGTAAGGTATACTGTTCATAGATCGCCATGGCTGGTTTCCTGATACAGGGGCGCATTTGGGTGTACGCCTGTTGTAACTTATCCTGTCCGGCGTCTTTGATCGCTGCAGCGTGAGTATAGATAGCTGCTGTTACAATAAGATCCCAGAAGGTAGGTTCTGTCTCACTTTCCTGGGATGTAGGCTGACTATCTGAGGTCAAGCTCTCCGTATCAGTATAGAGACTGTCAGCAATCTCTGTTTCGGTATCTGCCTTAATGGACTTTTCGGGTTCTTCAATCCCATGTATATTTTTCTGGTGTCGCATCATTTGGTATTGTCTAGTGAACGTGCCTTCGCACTCAGAACAAGTATAAGAATGTGCGTGTTTTAGGATTACACTTGCTTTCATAGACAGTAACGCCCGCGAACGCCCACTGTTACGCCTTAACGCCATATCTGTACGCCTTAACGCTCGTCTCAACGCCTTAACACCCATCCCAACGCCTTAGCACACTTTCTTAATGCTTTAATGTCGTTTAATGATGCGTTCGAACAAATGTTTCTTTTTGTGCTATTGCTCGGACAAGCGAGAAAAAGTTGAACTTACAGTACTCGATGATTGGCTGGACCTCACCAAAAGCAAGGTCGTTGAAACAATCCGTCATATTGGCAGAAGTACTCTTCCCCAAGCAAAACAAGTCCTGAGAAGCCCTAATTCGCAAGAAGTTCTAGCAAATCGCCAGAGTAAATTTCGTCATAGTCCCAGCAGACAAGGCTCCAAATAATATAATATTCACATGTAAATATTACTATTACCATGTGCTGGTTGAAGAATTGAGTGTAACCATATCGTCATCAAATACGTCTATTTACTCTCAAACATCATTTACTCTGGAAGATTTATTTAACAACCACAAAACGTTTCTCAATGAAAGAGGTATTTGTCTTCCAACCAAACCTAACGATTTACCAAAAGTATACCGGACTCCCAAAATGCATAAATCACCATACAAAGCTAGATTCATAGCTGGTTCTAGAAGCTGCACCACCAAGTTTCTCTCAACCCTGTTGACGAGGGCCCTTCAGTAGGTAAAAGCATTTTGGGAAAGGTATTGCGCCACTAATTTTAAAAACTCTGGCGTTGAATGTACGTGGATACTGAAAAATTCAAAATGTCTTACGGATGAACTTGATGCTAAAGATCACATACCATATAGACATATATCCACATGGGATTTCTGGACTCTCTATACCACAATCCCTCATCAGGGCCTTATTGACCGTCTAAGTTCATTAATAGTATCTGTGTTCAAGAAAACTGATCGTAGATATATTAATGTCGGAAGCCATAAAGCATTCTTTAGCTCTACTACATACAAGAGATATCTTTCATGGGATGTTTCTTTGTTTCTAGAGTTTCTTGAATGTCTCATTAAACATATCCGTGAAATTTGGCAACACAATATATCAACAGCATTGGAATTTGTCCGTCATCTATTCGATCCAGAATCTCTTTCCTCAGGGGAAGGCGTCCAGAGATATTGCCTTGAACTGCCAATACTTTGTGTTGTTCTCCAATCCCATTGACAGAGTACAAATCCGTGTGTTTGGTAGTCGAATTTATCCTCAGAACATCGACCATTTCATGCAGGCGTTTCAAGGGGCGACAAGTCGTCCATACGGCTACCTGTTCGTAGATTTAAAAGCCAATACCCCGGGAGATCGCCGGCTGACGACCCACCGGTTACCAGGCGAGGGATCACCGCAACAGCATATGCCCCTATACCATCCGCCGAGTCCACATCTGGCAGAGCAGCAGCAACCCACCCCCATATAGCGGGTCCACTTCATCACCCAACCGTGAAGGACCAACCAGAACCCGTACAAGGGAATGAACATAACGTGAACTCGAGGCTATGGAAGGATTTGTTCAAAGAAAGTATGGACGCCGAGATGGATGAGACGTTGAGGGCCACAGAAAACAAGTTTCAACACAAAGGGTATTCGAAAAAGGAAGCTGCAATTTTAGCCCATAGCAGATTGGCACCCAGACTACGACGGGCTTTACGTCAGCAGTATGTCGAACTCGTGACACATATGAAATTGTTGCATACGGTTGCAGTTCGTATGGAAATCGAAAGAACAGCCTCGATGATGAAAACCTCGGACATGAACTGGAAAGCGGCGCATGTCAGAGCAATAGCGCAAAAGAAACATTTGTTCGAACGCATCATTAAACGACGTGCTAAGGCGTTGAGATGGGTGTTAAGGCGTTGAGACGAGCGTTAAGGCGTACAGATAGGGCGCTACGGCGTAACGGTGGGCGTTGGCGGGCGTTACTATCTATGAAAGCAAGTGTATTCCCAAAACACGCACAGTCGACGTTCACCCGCCAACATGGCTTATACTTGTTCTGATTGCGAACGCACGTTCACCAGACATTACGATATGATGAGACACCAGAAAAATATACATGGGATTGAGGGCTTCGAGGATTCCGTTGAGGTGGATGCTGATACAGAAACTGCTGAGAGTGTATCGACTGATAAAGAAGCAGAGATTGCTCACAGTCTGTCTACTGATACGGAGAGCTTGACCTCAGATAGTCAGCCTACATCCCAGGAAAATGAGACAGAACCTACCTTCGGGGATCGTATTGTGACAGCAGCTATCAATGATCACGTTGCAGCGATCGAGGACGCCGAACAGGATAACTACAGGCGTTCACCCAATGCGGCCCTGTATCAGGAAAACAGCCATAGCGATCTATGAACAGTATACCTTACTACCGCTTGAAATGAAAGGCGGCCCCACGCACAGGTCAATCATGAAGACCAAGCGTCACTTGGAAGAGGATATGGAGCTACCACCCACCGAGGCCCTTGAAAATGCGATCAGAATGCGCAACAACTGTTTCAGGACATGCTGCCCAAACAATATGCAGGCCTGCCCGACGACGATTAGAACAAACTGATGAGAGCGAAGATGACCGAAGATGGGACTTCCTCAAACGCCGGCCTCTGATTGGAGAAGAGCAGCCGAGAATACATCTAAAGGGCCAGAACGATACAGAGCCCAATGGCGGCATTTGGGTGGACAAGATTGTTCTTGAATTGTGAACATTCCCAACGTCGCTCGCCCAGCGTGGGTATGATGTAACATTGGGGAGAATAAACTGTATGAAAACTTGTTTTTGTTCTTTCATCTGTCATCCTTCTTGTTGTTTTTCTCTCATCTGTCTATATCATGTCAAGGCGTTATGCTAGGGCGTTATGGTGTAACGACGGACGTTGACGGGTGTCACTGCATTTCCAATGAATCAGTGACAATTCCATGAAAATCAGAGCTTGGGGCTAATTCACCAGGGCGTTGAAGCGTTGGGCTTGGCGTTGGCGGGCGTTGCTACAAGATGCCACTTCACACGACGCATTCGAACCAAGGATGGTCCATTTCTATCTCAAAATGCCTTCCTTCGCTGCCCCAAAATGCCCTCTTTCGCTACCACTTGTACTGATGACGTCACCGATGACATCACAGATGACACGGACATCCCTCAAATCGGGGTCTACACTCCGAGAGCTACAAAATGACACACCACATGACGCATTCGGACCAATAGTGGTCCATCTCTACACCAAATACATTCCTTCACTTCCCCAAAATGTCCACTTTCGCTACTACTTGTACTGATGACGTCCCCGATGACGTCACAGAAGCTGTGCACATGCCTCAAATCGGGGTCGACACCACGAGAGCTACAAAATGACACCTCCCACGACCCATTCGGACCAAGGATGGTCCCTCTCTACCCCAAACACACCCCCTCTTCCCTCAATGATCACTTTACTTACTACACCCAACTGCGCATGCACGCGACTGACGCAGATTGACGCGACTTGCAATAAAAAACACGCCATCCTAACTCTACTCCACACAAGCTTCACTTGCACATCTCCCACGACCATTTTGTACCAATATTGGTCCATCTCTATTCCAAACACACCCCCACATATCCCCCAAAACGATTCAGTTGGGTGCTCCTCCACGAGAGCTTCAAAATAAGATCTCATACGATACCATAGGTCCACTAGGGGCTCACCTAGACCCCAAAGCGTCCACCCAATATGGGCCTAAATACAGATCTACCCGGTACTTTACAAAAAATTTCACCGCTTACCTTCGAGACCCCTCCCATTGTGTTCTACATGGTGAGACGTGAAACACAAGAACAAACAACCCATATCGCAATGAACTTCCCAGGATGGACCTTTCCCCCATACCCAGTATGAGCCTATATGGGCCTATATACAGACCTACCCGGTACTTTTCAAAAAAATTCGCTGCTTACCTCCGAGACCCTTCGTATCATGTTGCGAGACGTGAAAAACAAGACCAAACAACATATTGTAAAATTAAAAAAAAAAAGGCATTTTCCCGTATATTGTATAATACAGGCCTCTATTGTAGGAGTAAAGTCCGTGTTTCGCTTTTTATTTATTTATTTTATGTTTTCTGAAAAACAAAATGAGTGGATAGCCCTGGAGGAGCGGGGACACCTCACTCGACCCAATCGGTCCATTCAGCTTATTTGAAGTCTGGGGACTACTTTCTGTCCGCAGAAGCAGACCGCATTACCACCAGACCGTGGAGAAATTCGAGGTCAAATAGGGGGCGCCACCTGTTGGAACTATAGCGGTCTTGACCTCCACGCGGCCTCAAAGTTCAAAGGCCGTGAATGGCCGTTTCCTATACTATAACCTAGAATAACGCCAGCTGGCGGATGCAAGAGTTACCTCCGGCGGCAAAATGCTGTCTTAAATGCCCTTTGTATACTACTCTCGTGTACATCTTGTTCGCCGTTGTACAAGAAGTAAATCCAAATGCTATCTTTTAACATATTCTATGCAAAATTGTGAGCATTTGGGACTTGATTTGAGAGGAGGCAACCCTATGCGCATTTCTGGTATCCTACTGATATTCACTACGGTAGCCTACTGCAAGCCGCGTGTGCCTCGGGCTTTTATCCCTACCCGGGTACATGTAGACATTCCGGTTCTTCACGTAAATGTTTTACTCGACAGTCCAGTACTGTATATGCACCTATATCGCGCAATATTACGCAAGAGGGTTGGCTTGGAAATACCCTGAACAGTGTATGTTTGTATCATTTGTTTTTACTTGCATACATCAACAATGGATCAATACAGTACTTGATATGATGTGTATAAGAAAGAACCCCGACACCGTGTGTTTTTACATGTTATTCTAAGCTGACTTGCTGTCATATAGAATTCTTCCTAAGGTAAATCTGTCGCACTAGAATATTATCTCTTGAGCATACGTGTTCACATCTGCTGCATACCAAATCACATATAAGGTTAAACGAATCTTAAACATTAGTCAAACTTAGTAAGTTAGGCGAAGTTATCGAAGACCAGAGATTTGGAGAGGAAGTCTCCATCCAACGGTCAGCCAGCACGGTTGTGCCAAAGGATACTAGACCACGGTAAAGTTCTACATGCCAGAGTCAAAGTCCAGTTGTGAGTATTTAATAAACATTGGTTGTGTCTTAAACTATTTGCATTTATCTGTTGTCACTTGGTCCACGAGTGGAATATCTATAGTATAATATGTAGTATAAAGGGGCGGGGTCCGTCTTGAAAATCTTCAACTGCGCTGCAACTCTGTCAATGAATAACGATATCGAAAATCAAGATTAGACCCGGTATCAAACATCGAACGTCGAGGAAGGGATGGCCGAGAAGCCTATCGGGATTTCGGCTCATTCGGACCCACACACGGCTGAGAATGACTTGTAACTCCAGTGTATCTTGGGATTACGGGTCCAATGGCGTTTCACTTACCATCGTTAGTCCCTGACCCACCGATTTTAAATAGATAAATAACAAGCCAAGGAAAGGACGAGATAACCCAATAAGCCAAGGAAAGGACGAGATAACCCAAAGTAAGAGCCGGAAGATCCAACATTGGTCATGTGGAGCGAATCAGGGAGCGGGGGAATATGGATTAATGTCGCACTCAAGTTTGTTTCACTCATATATGGTGGCAGTCAGTTTGGTCGGTGGAGGAAGCCGGGGTACCAGGAGAGAACCACCGCCCTTCGGCAAGTAACTTTAACACATGAACCAGCTGGGCTCGAACCCGTGCCGGTTCAGCGGTGTGAGGCTAGCGGTCACCAGCGAAGCGCCTTAGACCACTCGGCCACCGAGGGCCCCTATAGCCAATCAGACCCAACTCTGACTCATGGTGTTAAGCGGAATTAGATACCCTAGCTATACATATAGCTAGCTCAATGATGAATATATTTACAAGCTTTCAAAGACTATACTGTCTTCATCGTCAGATAGAGACTGACTATCTGTATTATGTAAAGTCTGATCTGCTGAGAGCAGTTCACACTGTGCATAGTCCTAGCGCCAATTTGTAAATATATACCAAGTGACTGAAGAAAACAAGTTACAGAGTAATCATGTACAGTAAACCAGTCATGCTTCGCTGCTTGGTATATACTCACAAATAGGCGGCTTTGAGCCTACTACTAGTCAAGCAACTAAAATGAATCTTTATTATGTAACAAATAAAACGTCAGAAAACAGATCAGAAAGCACCACTGTTATACTAGCCGTGGGCTCAGATATGCTATCAGAGCCATTTCCCAGCCCCAATATTGAGACGACCAGCCTATGCTGTACTGTTTTGTACTATTGATAGTTGTATTGAGATCGTTTTTCCAGTACAGAAGCGTAACATGTAAATGTGTTATCGATGGCCTAATTTTTCGTTTATGCCTGTAAAACGCTCACCTGATCAATTCAGAGTAATTTTAACAGCTGTTTTCTTGATGGATTGTATCAGTGTTTGGTACAGATCATTAGCATTTGTTGACAGGTGATGACATAATTCTTTTATGGAGTTATAGCCGTTTTTATGCATCTTTGCCAATAAGTTCTGGACGATGTCCGCCATGTTGTTTCATGATGACACATCTAGACAGATTCGTATCTTGCTATAACTATTTATTGTCGCTGTTAGTAATAACTAACGATCTGATTATTCTCAGAGGCATAATAGTTACTTATTCTCTTGGAATTAATGACTGTGAAATGTTTAATAAGCCGTAGAGTGAACTCTTATGGGTGGCTGTACAGTGTTTTGGTAATTTGGGAGGTTCCCGATAGGGGGCGCGCTATCGAATCACTGCACGAGCGGGAAGATATAAATACGTCGACGAGAGGATCAGAAGTCAGATTGCTCTAAGCTTTCTCACTGAGAAGACCTGCCAATAAGGTACAATATGGGTTCTTACACTGATGATATGGCACTGAGTGACAAATAAAGAAGCCTTACCCCACCACACAGATGTCCCATACATTTTAGAGAGGAGCCATAAAAACCCATAACCCGTAACAAACCCATAACCCGTAAGAAACCCGTAACCCGTAACACCGGTAAGAAACCCGTAAGAGTTACGGGGTGTTACAGATGTATCTGTCCTATGATGACTATTAGCGATGAATAATCCTAACCCGTAATACCCGTAAGAAGTTACGGGGTGGTACGGATGTGTGCAACTGATGTTTTGAGTGCTTATAGATGAATAAACCCAGAACCCATAAAAACCCATAACAAGTCTATAACCCGTAATACCCGTAAGAAGTTACGGGGTATTACTCTGATGATGTACCTGTGTTACAAGCATACCTAGTGAGGAAGTATACCCATAACAAACCCGTAATACCCGTAAGCAGTTACGGGGTATTACAGTGATAAACCCATAACACCTGTATGCTGTTACAGGTTATTTACACTGAAGTGGTGTTAATCTGAAGTGTATTCAGAGATGATGAGTGACCTGTAACCACCCATAACTACCCATAACCATCCATGAGAGTTCGTGTGTTATATTGTATACACAGAGGTTACTTGACCAGTTTAATGCAAGTGTTTGCATCATGTTTCATCACACCACGTCACGCTATACAATATACATCTTGTGTTTTCTATGGCGAATAAAACCATACCTTTATTATGTTGAAACTTGAACACGGTGTTAACTTCATCTATGCAGTTTAAGTTCAACCTATCCTATCCTATGAGTTCAGATATCTCTCTATATCTGTGGTGTCAGAATCCTAGACGTTATATCAAAGTATCATACTGAGAAGTACCGAAATGTACCAAGAAGTACTGAGATGTTCGAGAAGTGTAATTAACCGCTATCCTGACCGGTACATGTTCTGAGCATCACTATAGTGTATTTCAATTACATTATATGGTGGCCAGAGTGTGTGATCGTTACATTTTCTGGTGTTAAGAAGTGGGATTCACCGTTTAATGAGAATCGGAGAATCCAGAGAGACGACCTCATTGCCTAGCTTTGATTCATCATTTGATGTGGATGAATTTATTGAGACAAAACTAGAAGTCTGATATTGCTGACGTTACATGTATATACCTATCTTGGACAAGATGGAAGACGTGAATGTCAAAATGCTACGCCGAGGTAGACGTACTGCTGTAAGACGACACGAGAAAACCTTACTAGAAGACAATATGAGTGCTAGTGATGTAGATGCTACTGAGGAAGATGATCTAAATGGTGCAAAATTATTGGAGATGGATACTCCGTTAGAGGGGCCACCCGCAGATCACTCAGAAGGCATTACTTTTAAGCATGACGTGTATGTGTCTGATGTAAGAAAAGAAGTTGCTGAAGCAGTAACCGAAGCTATGCGTGGGGTAATGAAAGACTTTACTGGGGCGCTGAGTAGTGTTATGGGTGATGTCGTTCAACAAGTTAAAGGGTTAACTGAACACAAGGGCACTAGAAGAGATCAAGCTTCTGATCCCCATCCTATCAGATCTACTCCGAGGGTTTCTGATCGTCATGACGATGATAGTTCTGATGATGAGACCGGTGATGAATCCAGCCGTTTAAGTGCAAGAAGTAGCACAAGGGCTCGCAGTGGACACCATTATGCCAAACTTCCTCCATTTACTGGGCAGGAAAGATGGGAAGTTTGGTATAATCGGTTTATTGATGTCGCCCGTCTTAGAAACTGGTCAACTAAGGAGAAATTAGATGAGTTACTCCCTAGATTGCAGGGTAAAGCTGGCGAATTTGTGTATGGTCAGTTGTCTAGAGATGTTAGAGCTGATTTCAGTCAGTTAGTAGACGAACTTGATCATAGATTCCGTAAAGTGGAAACTTCAAAGGCTTACGGTGCTAAATTTAGTAATCGTAATCAGAAGTTGGGTGAATCTGTCGAGGATTATGCCTCCGAGTTAAAACGGCTATATGATAAAGCGCATTCGAATCGTGATCGAGAAACACGACGCGAGGACTTACTGAGACGGTTTCTTGATGGTCTTACCGATGAGAAGGCACGATTCCAGGTGGAATACATTAAAGAACCGGAAACGATTGATGACGCTGTTGTTGAAGTAGTACGTTTTATGGAGGCTAAACATAGATGTTCTCAAGAGAGCGGTGGAAATAATCCAAGAAGCCGTAAAACTGCCCGCAAGGTAAAATGCGGAGATGACGATTGCATGGATATACCTGATGACAGTGTACGGTCCAGTATACAGACTAGATCTAAGGGTGATAGATCTAAGGACGTTGTGACGAAATCAAAATCTGATGATTCCCCGAAGGAAAATATGACAAAACCTGCTGATGTGAACAAATGCGTGACCGAGATACAAAAGTTCAGGCAAGAGATGAGTCAGCTGATGGGATCTCTGGATCAACGTATGGGGAAATTGGAGAATTCCAGTGGTAGTGGACCACCAAGACGGAATTTTCCACGTCAAACCATGTCAAAACCCTTGAATGTGTCTGGTCAAGGTACAGGCATGACTCGTAATCATGCAGCCTTCACTGGATGTTACCGATGTGGGGGTGACCATTTTATTCGCGACTGTATGTACCAGTTGTCTGGTCAATTACAGGTTTCCGCGAAACCGTTCGTACCCAGAGCTCAGATGAATCGAAGATATGAGCCAGTTTCTGTAGTGCCTGGGCATACCACTGGTGAGAAGTCTGTTTCACCAAACTGCCAGGGGCCGGTCCATTAGGCCGGGAGTCGGTCCCGCGAGATGAAGGCCTATCTGATGTGACATCTATGAAAATGACGAATCCGTATGATCAAATCACTGGTCATGAGATATTGAGACGACAAAGGCCGAAGTCTGAAGGTGTTTATGTTAAGGGCACATTACAGGGTGTAAATGTGACATATACAGTAGACACTGGAGCGACGAAGACTATAGGTTCTGATGGTGTTTTCTCGAAAATACCACAGGACAGACGTCCCAAACTAAATGATGCTGGGTCTAAAACGTTTGTTTGCGCAAACGGTAGAAGTCTTGATCATAAGGGTATGGGCATTTTCGAGATGTCATTAGGGTCACTTCGATTAGACGAAGAACTCGCTTTTGCCGATATCAAAGATGACGTGCTACTGGGGACCGATATTCTGCAGAAGAGGTCGGGTGGTGCGGCCGATCTCTTACTGAGTGAGGGATACATGATCTTGGATAATGTCAAAATTCCATTAGAGCAGATTCCTCCACCTAGGGTGAGGAAAGTGCGTGCTGCAGATCATTACATCATTCCGGGAATGAGTGAAGCTGTCATAGATGTCCTTATTGACAGAAGCGAGAATGATAATGATGGAGATATGGTTATAGAACCATTTCCCCATTTTGCTGAGAAGACCAATCTTGTTTTGTGCTCCAGTGTTGTTGACGTTGCTAATAATGTCACTGTGAAAGTGCGTTTGTTGAATCCTTTCTCTGAGGCAAAGTCGATAAATCAGGATACCTGTGTGGGGTATGCTGAGAGTGTATCGAATTCCGATATTCAAGTGCTAGTTGATATCGAAGATGAGATGGCCGGAGATGATTATAACTGTATTCGAAGACTTTCGATGTCCCGTGACTATGTTGCAAAGCCTGAGGTAACCAGACAGATGACTAAGGGTGTGAATACCAGCGATAATGAGAGAGCGGACTCATTCTGTATTCCGCCCCATCTTACTGAGCTTTACAATGAGACGATGAAGGGCCTGAAGTCAGACGAATCTGAGGTTATGGGAAAGATCTTGACGGAGTTTCAAGATGTGTTTTCTAAAGATGATACTGATTTGGGACTAACACATCTCACTGAGCATGTTATTGACACTGGAGATGCTAAACCGATTAAGCAGCCACCCAGACGACTGCCTCTAGCATTTGCGGGTGAAGATCGGAAAGCACTTGAGAAGTTAGTGAAGCAAGGAAGTGTGAGACCTTCAACTTCTCCATGGGCTTCTCCGATAGTGCTAGTGAAGAAGAAATGTGGGTCAGTCAGACCATGCTTTGATTATCGCCTGGTGAATTCGGTAACTCGTAAAGATGCGTTCCCCTTACCCCGTACTCAGGACTGTTTAGATGCTTTAGAAGGCTCAAGATGGTTTTCCACTCTCGACCTCACTTCGGCATATAATCAGGTGCCAATACGGAAAGAAGACATTCCTAAGACCGCGTTCTGCACAAAATTTGGTCTGTTCGAGTACACGACCATGCCATTCGGACTCTCAAATTCACCAGCTTGCTTCCAACGTGTCATGGAATTAGCTCTTAGTGGTTTACAGTGGGTCAAATGTCTTATTTACCTTGATGATGTGGTGGTGTATGGTCGATCTTTCCATGAGCACACAGAAAGATTGAAAGAAGTTCTTCAGAGAATACGAGAGGCTAGGTTGAAGCTAAAACCTGTGAAGTGCCACCTCTTGAAGAAAGAAGTAACGTTTCTGGGTCACGTCATTTCAGAACACGGCATATTACCAAACCCCGATAATGTGTCGAAAATTCTGAATTGGCCTGTTCCTAAGAACGTGACAGAAGTACGAGCTATATTAGGGATGGGAAATTACTATAGACGTTTTGTGCGTAATTTCTCCCTTATGGTTCAACCCCTTACTGAGTTAACAAAGAAGAACCAGCCATTCAGATGGACGGAAGACTGTCAGAAGGCATTTGACGGAATCAAAGAAGCCTTGACGAGTCCGGATATTATGGCATATCCACGAGATGATTGTAAATTCATACTGGATACTGATGCCTGTGATGTCAGCATAGGAGCAGTTCTATCTCAGGTACAAGACGGAGGAGAACGTGTCATAGCCTATGCGAGTCGTTCACTGAATAAGGCTGAGAAGAACTATTGTGTTACTGACAGAGAGTTGCTTGCGGTAAAGTACTTCACGGAGTATTTTAAGCACTATCTGTTGGGTCAGAGATTTTTGGTGAGAACAGACCATCAAGCATTGCGATGGTTGTTCAGTTTAAAGGAGCCAACAAATCGGATTGCTCGATGGATAGAGATCCTTTCAGCATTCGATTTTGAAATTGAGTACCGGCCTGGTAAACGTCATGGGAATGCTGACGCGATGTCCCGATGCCCGAACCCAAGAGACTGTGAGTGCCTAGATTCGGAGCAGGACAGATCTCTGAAGTGTGGTCCATGTACGCGGTGCCAGAAGAGAGCCGTAGAGATGCAATCTTCATTAGTGGAAAAGACTAAGGCAGAAACTGTAGACAAAGTGAGGAGAGTTGCCACTGATGTTACAGTTCTTGTGTGGCCTTCAGTCTTTGTGAAGATGTGCAAACGTGTGTTTGAGTACGTTATGAAGATGGTGATTTTATTCCTGAGTGTCATCACTTTAGAAGACCTTAGTGAGAACGATGATTTGGGAAATCGAGGAATCTTTCCTAAACATGACGTTTCTAAGGTAAACAAAGTAGATGCGGAATACAAGACAAAATCCTTTTTCAGACGACTCCTGGGGTTAGTGTGGACACTCTGGCTTACGTGTCGCGATGAAGTCAGTAGATACTTCAGCCTAAGCAGAGGGTGTAACATTCGAGATGTGTGTGGTAGAGTGGCCGAGACTCCATGGATACAAGGGTATGCCATGTCCACGTTACGCAAGAAGCAACTAGATGACCCAAATATAGGGCCTGTTTTGAGATGGTTCGAAACAGGAAGACGACCCTATGGATCTGAAGTTTGTGCGTCGAGTGCAGCCACTAGGCATTACTGGAATTGCTGGGACAATTTAGACGTCAAAGATGGGGTCTTATTCCGGAGATTTGTCCGTAAAAATTTGAGTGGGTCACATTGGCAATTTCTAGTACCTTTGAGTTTGAGAGACCATGTATTGTGGCAGATGCATAACAGCATTCTTGCTGGGCATTTAGGTCGAAAGAAGACCAGAGAGAAAGCGCTGCAGAGGTTCTATTGGTGGGGTATCCGTGAAGATGTAAATAACTGGGTGAGCCGATGTGATTCGTGTGCAGCGAACAAGATGCCTACCTATACCCCTAGAGCTCCTCTTGGGGACATGCGAGTCGGAGCACCGCTTGACAGACTTTCGACGGATGTTCTCGGACCCTTCCCTAAGACGCCTCGTGGGAATAGGTTTATACTCGTGGTGACTGATTACTTCACGAATTGGGTCGAGATATTCCCCATACCAGATCAGACTGCTGTTACGTGCGCACAGAAGATTTTGGATGAAGTTATCAGCCGATTTGGATGTCCACTAGATTTACATAGTGACCAGGGTTCTGATTATCGAAGTGTATTGTTTGTCGAGCTTTGCCGTTTACTCGAAATACGGAAAACTCGGACATCTGCCCGACATCCACAGTGTAATGGGAAAGTTGAGCGTTTCAACCGAACCTTGGTGAGGATGATTCGTGCTTACCTGAGAGGCCAACAACGAGAGTGGGACCTTCATTTGGGATGCCTCGCTGCTGCTTACAGAGCGACTCCACATGAAAGTACTGGGCTGACCCCCAACTTGTTGATGTTAGGCCGTGAGGTGAGACTTCCAGCAGAAGTGGTATTTGGCAGTGGTGATTCTGATAATGGTGAGATCACGTCATATGGCGAATACGTTGACCAGCTACGAGACAAAATGCAGCATGCGCATGACCTTGCTCGCAAGCATTTAAAGATCGCAGTGAAGCGACAGAAGAAATCCTATGACGCTAAAGGGATGTTACACCAATATCAGCCTGGAGATTACGTGTGGTATCTCCACGAGATGCGAAAGAAGGGGCAGAGCGTTAAGCTCCAGAGTCCTTACGGAGGACCCTATATCGTGACGTTTCGAGTTAATGACCTCGATTACGTAATACAGTTTGATGCGAAGGGAACTAAGCGATTAGTTCACCATAATAAACTGAAGCCATACCGGGGTGATTTGAGGTATAAGTGGGCCCAGAAGGCTGTAGAGAAAGCCAAAAAGGAAGGGTTACCAAAGCTGATTGATCCAGTTTGTGATAGCGATAGAGATGAATCAGACGAGTCCTAATTCATACTCCCTACCACACGTTACAGCCCTGTCCCTTTACTGTGTCACTCACTGTCATATCTCAATCCTGAAGTCTGTTTATTATGCTGTCATTTGTGTCAACTATTATGAGGGTCCCATTCTAAAATCTGTGAATTTTTCACATGTATTACAGAATTCCGAGATGTCAGAAAAGGCGACGAAGGCCCGGGCTAAGAGAGGACCTGTGTACCAGTGTAAGACATGTGACTACAGAGGGGACAGGGCTATGATGACTCGCCACCAGGTACTAGAACATCTCACAACTGAGAAGGTTCCATTTGGATGCAGACTCTGTGGGAAGCGATCGAATAAACCTGATGAAATGAAGAAACACATTACTGAGAAGCACCCAACCGCAGATGTCAGCTCTTCCATTTGGGGCAGTCTTGAAGTCTATTCAATAAAGAAGGCCGACGCCACTGTTGTTTCCTTTGATGAAGCCCTCAAATTCTATGATAAGAGAAGCAGACGAGAGCATTCTGCTGAGAGAAGTGTCTCCTCCGGAAACTCCACACAATTGCGTCTGCCAGTTCAACTCCACACGTTCCCCTTGCAATAGCGGCCTTACCCCATAATGAGACACTGAAGGCAGTGATGGCGTTAATGGAGGGGAATCCTGATCTCTTTGAACAAGTCAAGAGTGCCATGGTTGAGGAGCCATCTCCCTGTGTCATAATCAGCGAAGAAGAACCCCATGGTTCAGAAAATCAACCTAAATCGCCAGAGCACACCTCTGATGTTTTTGTCGTTGATGATGTTGCCCTACCTGTATGTCGAGATGCCCTACCTGTATGTCGAGATGAAGAAGCAGATGAGGCATTGGTGGAATTACATGCTACCGCAGAGGAAATAGAAGATCTCACTGTGCCGGTTTCTCCTCTGGTGACACCTGAGTCTATCAACCACCTTCCAAGTCACCATCCTTCCATTGGAATAGTCCCACCTGCCAGCTCAGAGGCATCAATACCAATTTCTGTGATCGGGCAGTTCATTGAGAGTACGGTTAGGAGTACCGTCGATTCTATCACCAGTGCAATCATCGTCGCTGCTCGAAAGCAACCACTTCCCCCGGAGCAGGACCTGAGGCCGTTGGCTAACCAACTGATGATAACTAATAGTAATCTGGGTGAGCTGACTGCCCAGATGTCTGCCATGAACACTCGCTATAGTGTCCTCAATGAGTGTTTGGAAGGACTCACCACAACATTGTCAGGGTTCAAGGCAGATGTGAGTCGTATGACCAGGGGTGCGTCCACCATTACAACGTCAGCGACAAAGCTGGAAGAAAGCCTCACTGCACAGGGGAATGTTATGCGTCCCTTATTCCAAGGATGTTTTGATAGCCAGGCAACCCTTGTTGAGGCGATGAAGAATCAATCGCAAAACCTCCAAAACCTCATGTCAAGAGTGAATGGTTTTCTTGAGGGGCGACAACGAGATGGCCAGGTGACTGGACTGATGAAGAAGGTTCTACACCTTGACGAGCCTACAGCTCCCAAGAAGCCCTCCAACCCAGAAGAGACAAACCTTCCAGAGAAGAATGTCACTACGGAAACTGCAGACCAGCCTCGCACTTTCAAAATCCCGAAGAGAGGTTCGGATCATCTGAAGTCTGTGGTTACAAAGCGGCCCCTGCCACCACCAGCCAGTCCAGCCAGGCCTGATTTCCTCCAGAAGATGGCTGACATACGGAAGAGACAGAGGCATCATGGTAGACCAGGAGGTTCGGAACCTGTACCCTCAAAAAGGAGTCGACCTGACAACAGAGAACAGTAAAATAAATGTTATTTTTATATTCTATCTATCTTTGGTGATAAAGTAAACACACATCTAAACTTAATAGTTAGATTCTATGGTTCTGAGTTAACCTAAAATGTTATTTGGCGAGAGTTATCTCCGCATCAGAACCATATATGTTCATTAAAGTACAGTAGATGTTTTAGTCAAATTATCACTAACAAGGTCGTATTTCTGGCTGACATGTCTGTGTGACCACCAGTGAATATAGTTGTACATAATTGAGATAGATGTTATGTTTCTATGTAAAATGACTGCCAAGGTTAAACCATTATGGTGGAACATTATCCATACTCCTTGATAATGGTAATATTCTATTGTATGCTGTGATACATCTACTCGAAATACTTACCCATAATCCGTATATAATTCTGGGTTAACCTGAAATGTTATTTGGCGAGAACCTACTCCGCACAGAATTCTATATAAACGGTATTATTTTGACAGTAAGTGAGTAATGTACATGTATATATCTTTTTGCTGAAATGATAAGAGTAATGTAACTTTTTGCGGTTTCGAAGTTATAGATTTGTTGTTTTGCGGGTTATTGTCGCCGTGGAAGGCTGACAATTAAGCAGAGGGTAGTGAGACGACCAGCCTATGCTGTACTGTTTTGTACTATTGATAGTTGTATTGAGATCGTTTTTCCAGTACAGAAGCGTAACATGTAAATGTGTTATCGATGGCCTAATTTTTCGTTTATGCCTGTAAAACGTTCACCTGATCAATTCAAAGTAATTTTAACAGCTGTTTTCTTGATGGATTGTATCAGTGTTTGGTACAGATCATTAGCATTTGTTGACAGGTGATGACATAATTCTTTTATGGAGTTATAGCCGTTTTTATGCATCTTTGCCAATAAGTTCTGGACGATGTCCGCCATGTTGTTTCATGATGACACATCTAGACAGATTCGTATCTTGCTATAACTATTTATTGTCGATGTTAGTAATAACTAACGATCTGATTATTCTCAGAGGCATAATAGTTACTTATTCTCTTGGAATTAATGACTGTGAAATGTTTAATAAGCCGTAGAGTGAACTCTTATGGGTGGCTGTACAGTGTTTTGGTAATTTGGGAGGTTCCCGATAGGGGGCGCGCTATCGAATCACTGCACGAGCGGGAAGATATAAATACGTCGACGAGAGGATCAGAAGTCAGATTGCTCTAAGCTTTCTCACTGAGAAGACCTGCCAATAAGGTACAATATGGGTTCTTACACTGATGATATGGCACTGAGTGACAAATAAAGAAGCCTTACCCCACCACACAGATGTCCCATACATTTTAGAGAGGAGCCATAAAAACCCATAACCCGTAACAAACCCATAACCCGTAAGAAACCCGTAACCCGTAACACCCGTAAGAAACCCGTAAGAGTTACGGGGTGTTACAGATGTATCTGTCCTATGATGACTATTAGCGATGAATAATCCTAACCCGTAATACCCGTAAGAAGTTACGGGGTGGTACGGATGTGTGCAACTGATGTTTTGAGTGCTTATAGATGAATAAACCCAGAACCCATAAAAACCCATAACAAGTCTATAACCCGTAATACCCGTAAGAAGTTACGGGGTATTACTCTGATGATGTACCTGTGTTACAAGCATACCTAGTGAGGAAGTATACCCATAACAAACCCGTAATACCCGTAAGCAGTTACGGGGTATTACAGTGATAAACCCATAACACCTGTATGCTGTTACAGGTTATTTACACTGAAGTGGTGTTAATCTGAAGTGTATTCAGAGATGATGAGTGACCTGTAACCACCCATAACTACCCATAACCATCCATGAGAGTTCGTGTGTTATATTGTATACACAGAGGTTACTTGACCAGTTTAATGCAAGTGTTTGCATCATGTTTCATCACACCACGTCACGCTATACAATATACATCTTGTGTTTTCTATGGCGAATAAAACCATACCTTTATTATGTTGAAACTTGAACACGGTGTTAACTTCATCTATGCAGTTTAAGTTCAACCTATCCTATCCTATGAGTTCAGATATCTCTCTATATCTGTGGTGTCAGAATCCTAGACGTTATATCAAAGTATCATACTGAGAAGTACCGAAATGTACCAAGAAGTACTGAGATGTTCGAGAAGTGTAATTAACCGCTATCCTGACCGGTACATGTTCTGAGCATCACTATAGTGTATTTCAATTACATTATATGGTGGCCAGAGTGTGTGATCGTTACAATATCAAGACTGACTTTCATCTTTCAAATGAGATAAAATATCATTTTTACGCACATTTAATTAATTTACATTGGATTTTTAGTTTTGGTAATAACCGGGGAGGAGGAGCTTTGTTCTTTTTTGTGAAAGAGCCGAAATTGGGTCCCAAATCATCACTGGATGAAACCCTGCTCCGGAAAAAAATAACTTCATTTCATAGAGTCTAGAACCATTTTAGGTTTCTCATTCTGCTGTTAAAAGAAATTCTTATTTTTTATCAAATTTTGAAAAGTGTCAATAAAATTGAATAGGGAAAAGACCGTTCTTTCCATCAACTGCGAAGAAAACTCGCCCTGGAAATTACAAAAAATGTTCTTCTGGGTACATTTTCTGAAATCTTCGTTTAATAAACCCAACATGAAACATGATATACATACAAAAGAAATATTTTTGGTTTTATTTTCAGTACAATTATATAAAGTAATGAAGTTGTTTTTTGGGGGGCGGGGGGTCAATCCAAAATTTGCAAACGCATATTTTGCTTGAAGAATATGTACTGAAATATCAGCGTGGAAACAATTACGAGTGTCAGTTGCATAAAAATGAGTTTACATTTCATCAAATGTGCTCCCTGGCATGTTTTTTTTTATTTCTGGGGTATTTATAAGAAGAATGTTATTTTGTAACAAAAATGTCACCTTTAAGCAAAATTATATTTTCGCCAAGATATTTGGAAGATTGCTCATTTGAAAGTATCAAGTCTGATTTTTGTTTGAGGTGTCATATTGTTATGACGAGAAAATCTTCCCCATAAATGCCTAAAAAATACAGCATCAGTCCAGGGAGCATATTTTCATGAATCAATAATTCAGTTATATTCAGCACCCCATTCGGACCAATAGTGGGTCATCTCGACCCCGAAACGTCCGTTCCCGTGAAATTTTAGCACTGCGTATGCGTGCCATAGCCCCTACTTCCACAACCCACCAGTTCAGTCAAAGGCTCGCTCACGAGTGCATCACTTCGACACACCATTCGGACAATAGTGTTCCATCTCGAGGCTAAAACGGCCATTCCCATGTCCTTTTCCCACAATTCCCGGTCTGATTCCACTCCCAAAATGTCTTGAGTTCGCTACTACTCCTAATGATGACGTCACTGATGAAATGGTCATCCCTGAAGTCGTCATCCACATCACAAGAGCTTCAAAATGAGACCCTGCATGACCTATTTGGATACAATATAGGCCCTCTATTCATGTCCTTTCATGTTGGCATTTTCTTATGTATTTCAGCATGCTTTTTTCACATATCATCTCGAACCAGAATTTTTCGCTGTAAACAATCCATAATAAAATGAATACTTGAAAGCCAGAACACACACTATGCAAGCCTCATTTCTGTGGTTTTTCATTATTATGCGTTATTTTGTGTTCCTGTAGGCGTCTTATCTTTGAACAGCTACATGGAGCATGTTTATGGTTTTCATAAGCATGTACCTTATTATGGTTCCCTTTCTGTGAACAGCTAAAATATGGATAGAGTCAACACTTATATGATTTTTCATCAGTGTGGTTTCTTTCGTGTTTCTTTATGTTCCATTTGTGTGAACAGCTATATTATGGACAGAGTGAGCATTTTATGGCTTTGTACCAGTATGTGTTCTTCCATGTCGCCCAATGTGTCCTTTCTATGAAAGGCTATATCGACAGAGTGAGCATCTTATGACTTTGCACCAGTATGTGTCCTTCCATCTCGCCCAAGATATCCTTTCTGTGAACAGCTGTATGGACAGAGTGAGCATTTTATGACTTTGCACGAGTATGTGTCCTTCCATGAACCTTCAGGCTCCATTTCCGCGAACAGCTATATAGATAGAGTGAGCATTATATGGCTTTTCATCAGTATGGGCCCTTTCATGTCGCACAAGGTGTCCCTTCTGTGAACAGCTATATGGACAGAGTGAGCATTTTATGACTTTTCACCAGTATGGGCCCTTTCATGTCGCACAAGGTGTCCTTTCTGTGAACAGCTGTATGGACAGAGTGAGCATTTGTATGGCCTTTCACCAGTATGTGTTCTTTCGTGATCCTTCAGGTTCCCGTGATGTGAAGAGCTATATAGACAGAATGAGCATTTATATGGCTTTTCACCAGTGTGTGGTCTTTCATGTTCCTTTAGGCTCCCTTTCTGTGAACAGCTATATGGACAGAGTGAGCATTTGTATGGCTTTTCACCAGTATGTGTTCTTTCGTGATTCTTCAGATTCCCTTTATGTGAACAGCTATATAGACAGAATGAGCATTTATATGGCTTTTCACCAGTATGTGTCCTTTCATGATCCGTCAGTCTCTCTTTATATGGACAGCAGTATGGACAGAGTGAGCATTTGTATGGCTGTTCACCAGTATGTGTCCTTTCATGTTCCTTTAGTCTCCCTTTATGTGTACAGCTATATGAACAGAATGAGCACTTATATGGCTTTTCACCAGTATGTATCCTTTCGTGTTTCTTTAAGTTTACTTTATGCGAACAGCTATATGTACAGAGTGGGCATTTATATGGCTTTTCACCAGTATGTGTCCTTTCATGTTTCTTGACGCTCCCTTTTTGTGAACAGCTATATGGACAGATTGAGCATTTGTATGGCTTTTCACCAGTATGTGTTCTTTCGTGATCCTTCAGGTTCCCTTTTTGTGAACAGCTATATAGACAGAATGAGCATTTATATGGCTTTTTACCAGTGTGCGTCCTTTCATGTTCCATTAGCCGCCCTTTCTGTGCACAGCTATATAGACAGAGTGAGCATTTGTATGGCTTTTCACCAGTGTGCGTCCTTTCACGTCTCTTCAGGGTATCTTTCCGTGAAAAGTTATATGGACAGAGTGAGCATTTGTATGGCGTTTCACCAGTATGTATTCTTTCATGATCCTCTCGGTTCACTTTACCTGAACAACCTTGTGGACAAAGTGAGCATTTGTATGGCATTTCACCCGTGTGTGTTATTTCATGATTTCTTATGTCACCTTTCTGTGAAAAGCTATTTAGACAGAACGACCATTTGCATGGCTTTTCATGAACACTGTCAGCTGTCGTTCTTCCTGTATTGTCCGTTTCTGGATTCCAACATCTCAAAGATTCGTTGGGCAGTTTTGTCGTCTCTGCCGTCTTGACTTTTATCATGTAGATGGCCACAGGGAAAGGTCTGTCAGAGAGGAAATCATCGACACGTGTCTGCTCGTCATCAGAACACTTCTTGACCAAAGACTAAATCAAACAGAAAACATAATCAGCCTTATTTTTATATCAACACTTCTTTCCACTTCAGTATGGTCAGTTATTAATTATATCTTCGAAAATCTCCTTGCAAAATCACATGGAGTTTGTGCCAAGTAGCCTGTTTGAGAGCATACAGCCTGTTTGAGAGCATACAGCATTTATGCTTCAAATATCTCCTTAAATGTAACTCGGAAAGTGGATATGTGTATGTGGAAAGCGACATTTATCTGGAATGTTGAGACAAGTTGCGGAGGTTTGGAAAGCAGTGATGGATAATGTAACACTGGAATGTGAGTCTGCATTGTTTATGGGATTTTGGATGGTGAAGCTTATAAATCGATGGGTGGTATAGATCTCAAGATATCGCATTCACAACACAGATGGCTACAATATTGGTGAGTGAAATCCAAGACGGCCAATGGCAGTCATATTGGATTACATACTACTTCAATGAAAATCAAGACATCTACTCATGTGAAACAACTTCTCAAGTTTGAAGTCAATTGGACAAGTTGTTCTCAAGATACAGCGTTCACAAGATACAGGACTGACGGATTCCAAGATGGTCAATTGCAGCCATCTTGGATTACATGCTACCTCAATAAAAATCAATACCAATGGCCGTCTAACTGATGTGAAGCGCCTTCTCAAGTTTGAAGTCAATTTGTTGAGTTGTTCTCAAGATATCGTGTTCACAAGATGCAGGATGGACGGAATCCAAAATGGTCAATGACAATCATCTTCAATTATTACATACTACCTCAATGAAAATCAATACAGAACGGCCGTCTAACTGATGTGACGCACCTTGTCAAGTTTGAAGTCAATTGGGCGAACTGTTCTCGAGATGCCACATTCGCAAGATGTGGGACGGACGGGCGGATGGAAGGACGGAAGGCCAGACGGGCGGATGGAAGGACGGAAGGCCGGACGGATGGCTAACATTTTCCTGGCGAAGGACAATAACGTTCCCCGTCTCGCATGTCGATGATTTTACAAGTTTATGATCCGCGCACAAGAACCAGGTTCTTGTGTTGAATGACCTAGCTGACGGCAGATCAAGGTCAAACGTCTGGCCCGTTTCACTGTGCGGGTAGAGTACAACAAGTGTACGGTATATGCAAAAGTCATCTCCTATATGTTATCTTGACTCATCGGATCAATATTTTATTCTCTAGAAACTGTGACGATAAAGATTAATAAAATTTAGATATATCGATCAATTCCAGTAGATATTTCTCTCTTCACGAGGTCAACCTATCATTCCCACTTAGTTGTGACCAAAGCTTGATGTTTTAGACATACATTGGTCAGTACTCAGAACATGAAAATGAGAGTGTTGATACAAGATCTTCATAATTGACAAGAAGAATGGTGAGCGACTTTTGTAGATCTGGTTTTAATCTAATCAACAACTGTGTTTCCCGGCTTACCGGTAATTGTTTACATGGATCATGCTCAACACCACCTTGTTGTTCTCCCACCGCATACTGAGCTATTGGTTCTGTCTTCACTGTTACATCTCCCGCTTCCATAGATTCACTTGCAGATTGCCCGTAAGTTATCCCATCATCTTGCACCAATGATCCTGCCGCATGATCAAGAGGTTCCAGTTTTACTGATAAGTCTTCCATTGTCCTCTCAATTATGACAGATAATTTAGTCCCACTGAAATGAAACACAACAATCATCTTTTATAAGTGGCTTAACGGAGAAATATTCGGTAATTCAGTTTAAACGTCTCATCTCAACTACTAAATTATTTTACCTAAGAATAATGTCCTCGAAAACTATAAAGCCACAAAAAGGATATGGTGAAAAATAATTCATAGTATAAAAAAAATAGTAATAGGAAATCTTTTTTCTTCGGCAGTCCCCCAATTTTTTCGTCTTCTTTAACCACAACAATTCTGTCAATTTTTTCTTCTTTCTTTTACCGTGCTGTCACAAGGCGAACATTTTTTTTTTCTTTCGCTATATTTTTCTTTCTTTTTTAAATCAACCAATAAAATGTAGCCATATAACAATATCATTGACCGCACGCTAACAACCTGGACTCCGCGTTAATCAGCCAATGAACATGATGAAATATAGCCACATAATATTTTGACGATTACAGCTCTTCAGAGGAAGAAATCATGTGCGACCATCGTGACACTGTTTAATACATCAGGGTTGGATAGAAATATCGTAATATACTCTCAGAGATACTAAACGAAACACTGAACACTCTTTTTGTTTATATATATTTTTTTATTTATATCTTTTTATTTACAATCGGCATAATACATTGTCTATACTATTAAAAGAACCGGCATGAAATGCCCGTCCGTATGTCTGCCTGTCTCTCTGTCAGAGATAGCGTCCGCTGACACTCTTGAACGTATTTGAGCCACCAAACTTGGTACACATATACTACACCTACAGGATGGTGCCCTGCAAGCGTCAGATTCGACATTCCGTATCTAGCCATCGTCCAAATTGTTTTTTCCTATGTTCTGAGTATATAAATAAGACGGAGCCACCAAACTTGGAAAGCAAATGCTACGTGACAATACCCACAATGACATGATGGTACCACATAAGCATAACATAACCACACAATCAGTAGCTAGCCATCGTCCAAATTGTTTTTCTCTGTGTTCTGCCCTTGTAAGTGGTTTAAAACCGCCAAACTTGGTACACATAATACGAGACAATGACTACATGATGGTATCATATAAGCGTTAGATTCGACATTTAGTAGCTAGCCTGAAATAGCCGTATTTATGTCTCTCACAGATAGCGTCCATTGACATCCCACCTTCACCACGTCAAGGTTTCTATTTCTGAGCCAAAGGCGAACCCTTGACCAGCTTGCATAGCAACCGCGTTCCGCCCACATTCCAGTGACGTGACCTAGAAATACTCTGCTGATGGTAAAATACGTTCGAGTTTTACTATCGCTGCTAAACTATTCGCTGATACCGAATGTAAAATATTTAATCCGAACACGCATAACAATAAAATATTAATGGATAGACCAGTGAAATTTGATAGAAATCCGTGCGTTTCAATCCAATTCAAATCTTTCACTGAGACGGTGAGGTCAGATACAATGACATCACGGACCGCCTTTGAAGTTTCAAAGTTTCCTAGGTTGGCCTGGCTTGCTGGACGTTTGATGGTAGATGAATGGGTTTATTTTCTCTTCAAATAGATTTTGATTTAAACCATGTTTCCTTTATATTTATTAATGTTCATGGTTGTTAAAAGGGTTCATCTTCATCTGCCACTGGGTATCACAAGCTATGGTGTTTTCGAATCTGTTGTCACGGTCGACATGGTCGCGGTATTTAAGTGATCTGATTGGTCAATATGTGCAGGATGTTGTTTTTGCTGATTGGCTGACATCTACCGCTGTGTTGTCGTTGATCGCGATACATTGCCCAAGCGTACCAGGGGCTATATCTAGTATAGCGATACACCTGGTTTTAGCGAGAATGTTGACACCCTTGCAAGTGGCTTAGAGCCACCAAACTAGGCACAGATATAATACACCAACAGGATGGTGCGCTGCAAGCCGTCAGGTTCGACAATCAGTAGCTAGCCATCGTCCAAATTGTTTTCCCCTATGTTCTGAGCATATAATTACGACTGGGCCAGAAATGGTACGAGACAATACCTACATGTACATGAAGTTACCATATGCGCGTCCGATTCGACAGCCAGTAGCTAACCGTCGTCCAAATTGTTTTCCCTGTATTCTGCCATTGCGAGTGGTTTTAGGCCACCAAGCTTGGTACACATATATGATGGTGCCATATGAGCATCACATTCGGCATTCAGTGGCTAGACATTGTCCAAATGTTTTCCCTATGTTCTGAGTATATAAATCCGACTGAGTCACCAACACCCTACTGAATCGACAAGTATGATTATAGGTGAAAACCGCTGGTCACGTGTCAAATCACAGTCAATGGTAGGTTTTTCGGTGCTTTCGTTATCAAGCGTGGGCGTGGACGACAGTGACCACAGCGGAAAATGAACGATTTCAGCATATCGATGACAGGTATGGTTAAGGGGTCCAGTCATTTTTTGAAGGAGAGATATCGTACTCTATTGTCACCAAATGTAGGGTTATTACTATTTCAAGTTAACAACATTTTTGCGGCGAGAGGTGTTTTTAGGTGTAGACAGTCCATGGTAGGTATTAGCATCGAATTATAGTGTGAGGAAATGAGCACAAAATGAACACGTGGGAACTTACTACCTGCCTCATGTATCACTGACTCATTCATCTCTCGATTTCCTTCCACTTGTGTGTGTTTAAGAGGAATATGAACCATTAATAGTTTATTCTCTGTCTGTCTGATATTACGACAGTCCATGGTATCATCATCGGACCGATCGACAGTCCATGGTAGGTCAACATGCACTTGTGAATGATGCACAGAGAGCACATCGTCTGATCCAATGATTCGCCAAATGGACTGTTGCCAAGACAAATGGTAGCTACCATGGACTGTCGACATATCTGATATATAATCATATGTTGCCTCATTATAACATTGCAGCTGTTATGCGGCTTCAATGTGAAGTGATCCAACCCACAGTTCATGGTCGCATGACAAATGGACTGGTGCATTCACCTATAATCATACTTGTCGATTCAGTAGGGAAACCAAACTTGGTACACATATACTACGCGGCAGTACCTACATGATGGTATCATACAAGCGTCAGATTCGACAGCCAATATCTCGCTATCGTCCAAATTGTTTTCCCCGTGTTCTGAATATATTTATACGACTGACCATATGGAACCTTTGGATAGTGTAAAGTACAGTGGCTCTACGTAGTATATAAATACTAGCTAAATACTAAGCATACGATCCACCATTCAGTAGCATGCCATTGTCCATGAATAATTCCTGTGTCTATTTTCATGAATATCGTGTTTTCTATTAATACATCGCATAGCGGTACAGAGCACAACGTAAGATATAGCCTACACAGAAAAGCTCTTGTTGGATATTTGGGCTACGTTACCACGCAATTTCCCCCATCAATTAAGGCTTTAGCATAAATTGACCTGGCTCAACTGCTAACAGCTTTATACCTCATAGGGGTCCAAAAATAATGGTCATTTCATTAAGAATAATATAGTTCTCTGTATGTTGTGTGAAAATATGTTGTGTGAAATATATTTCTGTTGATTGCCAAAATGATTGGGTGTCACAATAAACAAATTCGAGCCTTTCTGTTTCGGTTTTACAGAGAGAACATAACGGACACCATGATATTTTCATTTAATAAACCAATACTGGGGAGAAATCTGCACAGAATATTTAATTGCAAATTCCATAGAGCGGTGTCTTGTGTTGGGTACAAGAGTTGACCATCATATAGTTACATTTCCACCTAATTTCTACTCTGGACAAACTTCTCACTCACTACTGTTCAGAGATTGGGACCAGCCCAGTGGAAACCATCCTGAAGACCTCTACAACCTTTAGAACATTTCATCAAGAAACACAGCGCAGGAGGTTATATGGGAGAGGGCGGTTCTCTTTCATAATTGTTTAGTCTAAGACTGTTCTGTGAAGTCATGTGACGCAGTCAGTATGTCGGCACCTCTTCCCACTTCCCTTATATGTGTTGTAATTCCATTCATTCAGGATGTTCCTAAGTAATCTTAAATAATCCAAAAATGTGCCTTTTAAACTTAATTTAATTTTACTTAGTTAAAGTTACACAACTCTCATTGTTCATTTAAATGATCTTCAAAATGATTCTAACCTTTGCTGGACCGCTGTTGGATAAAAAGGATTGACTTCATAAAATGTGAATTTAACCAGATAGATTCACACTAAAGAGATTATCATCAGTAAATTTAATTTTTCTATCAAAGGTTTGCAGAAAGTACTCCAGATATTTCAGATTTTCTTTCTCCTTTCTAAAATTTCCCCACCAGTGAAAACATTGTATCCAGAGCGGTATGGTACCATAGTGTTGACTACATCATTACCGTAACAGTACGAAAGCTGTACTATAGCAGACGCACAACCATCGATGGTCCATATGCTACCGCTATGGTGAAGATGTCACTGCTATGGCACCATATCGCTCTGGTCACAATGTTTTCAATGGCAGGGAACTTACATGTGTACCCCTGGTTTCAGAGAGGATGGGTACAGAGAAGAGATTATTGATATCATTTAGGTTACCAGAATTTACTTTGGACACATGGATTATTTAAAAAAAAAAACATTCGTATGAAAGATTTGTTGAAGAACACCATTTTTTGATGATATGAAGGTACATGGTCTGAAAAAAAAGTTCATCCATCAGTCAAATTATGATACTGCGTCCGTACAACAATCCATCAAGCTCTCTCAAAAGTAAAAGCAGCCTATATTCTCCAGTCCTCTCTTGTTATCCTGCTTATTCCTGTGCTATGAATGTAAGTGAAAGTATCTTTCAGCCCTCTCATATTGTTGCAATTGAAAGTATCTGTCGGTCCTCCCTTATTGTAAATGCAAGTGAAATTATAGAGGAAATTGTATTATTTTGATTGGTTAATTAGTTACCCTGACTTGCATAATGTGTTCTGAAGTCACACTTGACAAGTTGACATATCGATTGAACAGTTCTTGTGTGACACGGACAGACAACACCTGTGGACCGAGAGAGTATGCAGTGGCAATGTTATCCAACCGAAGTACTTGATTATGCTTTTATTACTTTTGCCTCGCTGATTATATATATTCACAGGGAAAAAGTTTTTCAATACCACCCTGAATTCTGATGCATCGACTGGCATAACTTATCGTATTAATTCTTCAGTCCTCTCATATTGTTAATGAAAGTGAAAGTATATTCTTCTGTCCTATCATATTGTTTATTGTAGTTGTGTGTACATTGTAGTATTTCGCCAGTTTTATGTTTATCCATCAGTCATATTATGATATTGCGTCCGTACAACAATCCATCAAGCTCTCTCAAAAGTAAAAGCAGCTAGATATTCTCCAGTCCTCTCTTGTTATCCTGCTTATTCCTGTGCTATGAATGTAAGTGAAAGTATCTTTCAGCCCTCTCATATTGTTGCAATTGAAAGTATCTGTCGGTCCTCCCTTATTGTAAATGCAAGTGAAATTATAGAGAAAATTGTATTATTTTGATTGGTTAATTAATTACCCTGACTTGCATAATGTACAAGGCTGTTCCGAAGTCACACTTGGCAAGTTGACATATCGATTGAACAGTTCTTGTGTGACACGGACAGACAACACCTGTGGACCGAGAGAGTATGCAGTGGCAATGTTATCCAACCTAAGTATGCAGTGGCAATGTTATCCAACCTAAGTCCTTGATTATGCTTTTATTACTTTTGCCTCGCTGATTATATATATTCACAGGGAAAAAGCTTTTCAATACCACCCTGAATTCCGATGCATCGACTGGAATAACTTATAGTATTAATTCTTCAGTCCTCTCATATTGTTAATGAAAGTGAAAGTATATTCTTCTGTCCTATCATATTGTTTATTGTAGTTGTGTGTACATTGTAATATTTCGCCAGTTTTATGTTTGTCTGTCATACCACACTATAACATGATATGTAATAAATCAAATTTAAAATGGGTCTATCGTAAAGTATACGGTATGTTCGGCTTACTTTAAATTTTATTTATTTCATATTCAAGCTAACAGTGTGTGCTCATGACACATGATCTTCCCTATGAACAGCTATTAAACTTAGCCATATGAAGTTGTTTTCATAATTCGTCCATAGCTTTGGAAAGTTTTGCCCAGCGAACCTGAACGTCTGCCCGATCTTATTGGCGGCACACACGGGAAACTTCGCAAGTATACAGGACAAATTACAGGAGACCTTACCATTCTTCAGTTTAGTTTACCGTTAGATGTGTCGATTCGACGTGAGGATACAATATCATTACGATTTTTGAGTAGGTAAATCTGATTTCTGAATAATTATCAGAAACACATGTACATATGGGTATCTTTGTTCAGTTATGGATTTATGTCCCTTATTTGTTTGTTTGTATGCGACCTCTTTGAGGTGTTCTATACAACAAAACTGAATTGAATTGAATTTAATTACGGGCCATAACCAATCAATCAAGTTTATTTGTGCAACTTTGAAACATACAAAGTATGACAAACGTACAGGGTCAACCAGATACCATATGGTATCTGCAGGCACAAATACATTTAACTATAGTTAAAAGTAATATATAAATATGCATTACAACGTGAGACAGCGATCAAAGGGGGTGTCCCACTGGGGTTGTGTCTCATGGATATCCGAAATTCGTACATCTGGTGAATATATTTGCTAATTTGAATCGCAATTTCTTTCGGTGGGCTGAGAAGAGTAGGTAGGGAAAAATTTTGGTTCTGATCAGAGACAAGAGTTTCAAGAGGTTTTCTGTAGTTGGATAGTTGGGGACAGACGAGCAGAAAATGAGTCTCGTCTTCAGGAAGATTGGTATCACAGTGCAGACAGAGTCGGTCAGGTCTTGGTGTCACTTGCTTAGTAAAACGTCCGGTCTCAATTCGTAATTTGTGAGAGCTGAGCCGTAATGCAGTTATGGTACGAGCATAGATAGGGTCATTGATATATGATAAATAGGGTTGAAGTTCGTACGTTGTGTATACCTTGTGTAGTGTTTCTAACTTGCCTTCTTGTTGTTCGAGATGATTTAAGAAGAATGTTTGGTACTGATATTGTAATCGTTTTAGGTCTTTAATTTCTTTTTCAAGTTGGGATTTGCTAGTGGGCTGTTGTGGTAAGTGTATGTTAGCGAGACAGAGGTATTGTTGGAGTGTTGTTACCCAGTTATCTTTGTCAGAGGATTTAGGGGAAGAGATGAAATGCTCGTGGGCTGCTTTTAAAAGTCGATTCTTTGTAGAGGTTAAATGGGTCGTATATTTTATATGAGTTAGCAAGATATCTAGCGTGAGTGGGCTTCTCCTAATTCTGCCAGACATGCTAGGTTAGTTGTTCTGCGTGGCATTTTTAGAGTTGTTTTACAGAATTTCAAAAGGACTTGTTCTATGGGAGATCTGAAGAGTTTTCCTGTTTTAAGCCAAAATGTTGGGTCGTCTTTGTTTGAAACTTTGGAGTCTAGACCCCAGATTTCGCAGTTATAGAGTAGTACTGGCTTGACCAATGAGTGAAATAATTTAACTTTAAGGTGGATTGGGAAAGAACAATCGAGACGATTAATTAACAATTAATCGGTACAAAGTAAATTAGACTTCCCCCAGCCGATGTTCTCGGGCAAGCTAATGCTAATTCTCTTAGTTAACACTCTGAAACATGCGTTAGGAGAAAAGTGAGGTCTGCCTCAACATAGACTTCACAAACCTTGTTGTTGTTGTTGTTCTGTAAAGTGTAAATCCACCAATGTGTACTAGTCCCTGGTGCTGTATAAAAAAAAATCACGAGGCGCTATATCCCCATATGCTGTTTGTTCTCTTAAACTTGAGACATTTGGCGGTTGGCGATGTTCAACCCCTCAATACGTATTGCAATAATACCTTTGGCCGAATTTCGAACAATCTGCGCAAATTTGATAGTACTCGCCGCAACGGATATAGCCGCGCGCTAAACAGTACCCAAAACGAAAATTAAACCCTATAACTGGAGTGGACACGGATGCCAAAGCTATTAATTGTTTTGGCCCTTACCTTTCATCATCCATTCCGGGTTGTTGTTTATCTGTAATTCCACTCTTAACTTGATAGGTATTTTCCGGGGGGAGGGGGGAACTTTTTCATGAAGTTCGTTCTGTCTAATCAACGAACAAATGTCCATCACTAGTTTGTGTTCATAAAGCACTGCAACTTTTCACTTGGGTGGTGGGTATAGCTGACAAATATCATCGGCGAATTATTTTCGAAGCAACGTGGGGGAAAAGAGCGAAAAGGGATGCGATTTCTCATGGCAATAACTTTCTCGAACGGTAGACTTAGAGACACACCCGCCATTACGTGTAACGGCTAGAGTTATAGTGAATACGAAAGGCGAAAGCTGTTGTGTTCGTGATGATGACATGTCCGTTTACATTTCGTCAAACCGTTTTAATTCCTACCAACACTATTACGCAGCTGCAGCCAATCAGAAACACATGAAATTTGCAAATCGAAATTTCCACTGTTGGCTATCCAGTAACTAACCATTCAAATCGGTTTTCGAGAAATGAACACAGAGCGCACTGGAGAGAAAAAACACTTTGATCTTGGCGTGGGTGATGCCTGTAATACATTCCAACAACAACGATTCATATACGTAGGCCTACTGAGATTTCCTTAAATTCCACTCCGACTCAAAATGGCGCCTAAAAACACGCAGCCAAAACACAAGTGACCCGAGCACACGATTCACATTGGCTAGAATAGTTACACTGGACGAGTTCAAATACATGAAAACTGTGGGGGTGTAAAGTCCCAAAGCAGGATAACATGTAGACCTACAACAGTGTGCTAGATATACACCTCCCCACTCCCTTTTTTGAAATAAAGGAAAGAGACAACGGTCTCATACTGTTCCGTAATGAACTAGAACAAACGCTTCATCCAATATCAGAACACACGCTTTCCAACAGGTGATAGTGAACTGGCAGTCCTATAAATGTTTGTTCTGTGCACAGTGAAGATTGAGCTTGACCAGTGACACTGTGAAGAGTTCCAACGCAAAAGAATACAAAATGTACATGTATAAAGTGTATGCGGTTCACTTACTATAAAGTTTCACACTTTGCTAAAAGCTGAGTTCAGATGTTGTATGATCATTACAGCTTGTAACATTGATCACTGTAGTGATCGTCATTGTTATGAGACATTTTGGCATAAATCAAAGTTCAGTTCTTACAATGTCATATTGCTCAGATGCTCCCAGAGAGTGCCAATTTACCATCAACTTTCAAAAAAATTCTTAAGCTACGAGGGGGATACCCCCCTCTCAGACTCTCCCCCTCCAAAGCCCCCCCCCCCCCCAAACATGACAAACTTGTCTACGCCCTTGAGAGATGCTTATACATAGTTGTGAATGAGTATCCAAGTGTTTGGCCAGATGTTAGATGTTCAGCCCTCAGACATTTTGGATTTTGAGGCATTCTCCCATGTTTAACATACGATTTGGGTACTTCAGCTATTGCCAGAAATCGGCATTGTGAATGGGCCTTTACTGTGGTTAATTTCAGTCAGTACTACATGTGGCAAAATATATATGTAAAAGATTTAAATGTTTACCGTGTTACTTTATTCTCAGGTTGTATACTAGGTGTACATTTTCAACTGCTCACTGAAATCCCATATCTCTGAATTACTCTGATTCATTCGAAAAAAGTATATATATTCTTGATTATTTTTGCATAGACTGTTATTTAGGGGGCTTATAATTTTTTTCTGCGGGTGGAAGGTAAAGAAATCCCTTAATCTGAAGAATTCTTTGAATTTATCCATGGTCATGCGCACTGAAGGGCAGTGCACAAAGAATCCCGATAGAACGATTACAACGAGCTGTATAATCGAGGCATGTCTCATCACCGTCTGTGACTTATATACTATATTTATCGCATTCGTGTGTTGCGATTCACAAACGGGATACGCTACGCAAATGTCCGTTGCGCGTAGCGAATCCCTGGGTTAATCTATTGGCAGACGGCGGCGAGAACGTGACCCGAACGTTCGTTGCACTTCATGTTTGAAAATTTCCTTCAAATGCGACTCACGGCGGACATTCGCGTCGCATTATCGCTCATGTCTCTTTTATTTTCAGAACAGAACATTCATTTTGTCATCAATCTGAAAATACTCAGATAGTTCTATCAAGCGTACACAGCATGTATGTCTATTGTTGACATTCTATTTTAGGTGGTAGCAGGAACATAGTACATCAGTAGTAAATGAAGCGGAAATTTTGTCGTATTGAGGGTGAGGCTGATTCGTTACGTGGCGTGACGTTACGACGTCGTCACGGATGACGCCAGGTGACATCACTTCCGGGTCTAGGGTCTGTTTATATGTTAAATATATGTTACAAGAAGAATGTGAACATTTCTATTTTTAGCCTAATTTGGCCTGGGAATAGAGTGCCGAAATATCGCGTGCCGAAATGTCGTACTTTTCACTTGGTGCCGGAATGTCGCGTGCTGAAATGTCGTACTTTTCACTTGGTGCCGAAATGTCGCGTGCTGAAATGTCGTACTTTTCACTTGGTGCCGGGATGTCGCGTGCCGAGATATTGCGTGACGGAATGTCGCTTACCATAGTGTCGATTCACTGGGGGAAAAAAATTGTTTTGAAGCCATTTCAGCACCAGAATTGTGTTGAAAATAACACAAATTGTGTAAGAATCAACATTAATGTGTTGATATATTGAGTTTAACACAAAACCATGTTGATTTCAACACAAAACATTTTGTGTTGAAGCCATTTTAGCACAAAATTGTGTTAAAACAGCACAATCTTTTTCGCAGTGTTGGGTTTGGACCGTGGGGGTTTTTGTCCGTGGGTGCTTTGTCAGTCGGGGTTTTTCCGTGGGGGTTTTGTCCTGAACCCATTGAATTCACCAAAACTTTTAATAATTAAGTTATTCCCCAGCCAGACTGAATCATGTAGCCAACTTTATACGGATATAGTTGTCCGATAATTATGGGATAATTATAATATAAATAAAGGCGGTTAGTTATGGACTAAAAAAAATCATATATCAGCATCAATCTAGGAATAAATATTGTTATCTCATTTGTGTGTCCCTGACTACGTTACGACTACACTGTGATGCAATGTTCACACTAGAAAGATAAAGAAAGAAAAAACACACTGTGTTTGATTAACACGAACTTGGGTCAGTTATCATCTCTCGTGTTTACAAATGTATTTAATTGTAGTCGGCATTTTTCTACGCTAAACCTCAACAATACTCTCTCTACGCTAAACCTCAACAATACTCTCTCGTAATATATACAACCATATTTAGCGAAAATTATTCATTCCAACGGACAAGAATTATTGAAATAATAAGTGCACATAAGATGGATAGTTGGAAAACAGGGTATAAAATCTTAATTAACATTTGAAAATGTCACATAGCTGGAGCCTCCGAAATCAGCTTTCTATTTTTTTTTTTTTACTCAGTTCCTTTTGGGTGGCAGTCTGTGTAGTCTACTGTCTCGATCGGACTGATTAGATCTATAATCCGCGAGTGAAGGACGGGGCGGTATGAAGGGGTGCATTCGTTTTGTTAGTTATTTTAATTTCCCTTCAGTGATGACACTTTACATTAATTCTGCAAAAATTGCTGTAAGAAAGAAGCCTAAGAATAAAAAAAAATTACCAACATGCTATTCATATCTATATACTAGATCTCTGCACTTTGATTTTGAAATTATCCCGATAGAATATTCAAACAATAAATATCCTTCATACGTAATATGCAAATATATTCTCTGCATTATCCGAAAAGAAAAACACGGAATGTGTGAAAAATAATGGCAAGAGAGACGACTAAGAAATAACGACAGAAACGGACAGAACCATTCGTACATGTCATCACAACATATCAGACAGTGAAGTCTATATTTAAAGACAGGAACACAACTTGGCTGGATGATCCTTTTAAACTCATCATACTCATATTCCCTCGGTTTATTTATCCATAAAAGCAGAAGTTAAGTAAGTTACAAATAACAATCTCGTGTTGCGATTATCGTTATCTGTAGTTGATCATTCTCAAACGAATAACTTCCCACGCTTTCCGATTGAGCTGAGGGGAGGTGACGGTGGAGCAGGGTTCGGGTATATTCTAGGTTTTAGATTTCTTTGACAGATCACATTCTTTATATATTAAAAAGCCTTTCGCGATATAATAAAACATATATTATTAACAAATATAAAAAAAATCAATATCACTCAATTATCTTTACCAAATCTCTACATTATTTAAATAGATGAAATATCCCAAAATGTGAAATGTTGCTACAAAACATTGCATTTGTGCGCCTGTATTCGTAATATCCTTATATAAAATACCCAATTAAGTTCTGCTCTGTTTAACAAGAGAATGCAAACTCAACAAAATACAGCAGGAGACAAGTGTGTTGTCCAGTTACCTGTATCAGCAAAATACATTAGAACGGTATTTTCGTTATTTCGGGATAACACTATCTTAGAATAGCACAAATTCTAGTGCTGAAAATTTGGTCGAGTCCCGTGCGAGATTCGAACCAGCGACCCCAGAGTCAGGCACCTAATCGCCAGCACTGTATGTCGGCGATCTAAACCACTCGGCCAACGGGCCTCCCACGAAAATAGGAGGTAGCAGACCGGTAGTCTTGAAAGCGAACATACAGTACCCCTCTGATGATCGTAATGACACAGCTCCCAAAGCTGAATAGATATATTTTTCATCATTTAGAAAGTGATCGTATAACCGTATTTTCGTTATTTCGGGATAACACTATCTTCGAATAGCACAAATTCTAGTGCTGAAAATTTGGTCGAGTCCCGTGCGAGATTCGAACACATTAGAACGGTCGATTTCGGCTGATATCGGCTAGGAAATCAGCTTTTAGTCATGTCAACCATACCAGAGGACGACAATTCCCCTATCGGTTAGACACAACGATAAGATGTAATTTTATCTTCCTAGCTGTAGAACTAAATAATTCGTCGTGATGTCCGGGTTAGGGTTAGCAAAATTTCGCCAGACAGGATTATGAGCGACCAATAACATCAAACGCCGAGACAGGGATGACCGAGAAGCTTATCGGGATTTCGGCTCATTCGGACCCACATACGGCTGAGAATGACTTATAATATCTCCAGACTATCTCGGGATTACGATTCCAATGGCGTTTCACTTACCAACGTTAGTCCCTGAGCTACCGATTTTAAATAGATAAATAATAAGTCAAGGAAAGGACGAGATAACCCAACTAAGGCCCGGAAGATCCAACATTGGTCGAGCGAATCAGACCAAACTCTGACTCGTAGTGTTAAGTGGAATTAGATACGCTAGCTATATATATATAGCAAGCTCAATGATGAATATATTTACAAGCTTTCAAAAACTATACTGTCTTCATCGTCAGGTACTGACTGACCATCTGTCTTACGTGAAGTCTGATCTGCTGAGAGCAGTTCACACTGTTTATAGTCCTAGCGCCAATTTGTGAATATATACCAAGTGGCTGAAGAAAACAAGTTATAGAGTAATCATGTACAGTAAACACGTCATGTTTAGCTGCTTGGTATATACTCACAAATAGGCGGTTTTGAGTCTACTAGTCAAGCAGCATGACTGATTATATTATCAGAGTCATGACATGCGATCCAAGACGAATCGCTGACAAAAATTAAATGAATCTTTATTATGTAATAAATAAAACATCAGAAAACAGACCAGAAAGTCCCACTGTTATACTAGTCGTGGGCTCAGATATGCTATCAGAGTCATTTCCCAGCCCCAATATCAAGACTGACTTTCATCCTTTAAATGAGATAAAATAACATTTTACGCACATTTATTTAATTTAAATTGGATTTTTAGTTTTTGTAATAACGGGGGAGGAGGAGCTTTGGTCTTTTTGTGAAAGAGCCGAAATTGGGGCCCAAATCATCGCTGGATGAAACCCTGCTCCGGAAAAAATGACTTCATTTCAAAGAGTCTAGAACCATTTTAGGGAGATTTTCACAAAATAATTTCACTCAATAATTTCCCATTCTGCTGTTAAAAGAAATTCTTTTTTTTTAAATCAAATTTTGAAAATGATGTCAATAAAATTGAATAGGGAAAAGGCCGTTCTTTCCATTAATTGCGAAGAAAACTCGCACTGGAAATTACAAAGAATGTTCTTCTGGGTACATTCACTGAAATCTTCGTTTAATAAACCCAACATGAATGAAACATGATATACATACAAAAGAAATATTTTGGGTTTTATTTTCAGTACAATTATATAAAGGATGTGTGAAGTTTACATACGAAAAATTCCTTTGTGTGTGGCGGTACTGAAGCTGTTTTTTTTTCAATCCAAAACCTGCAAAAACATATTTTGCTTGAAGAATATGTACTGAAATATCAGCCAGGAAACAATTACGATTGTCAGTTGCATAAAAATAAGTTTACATTTCATCAAAATGTGCTCCCTGGCATATTTTTGTATTTCTGAGGCATTTATAAGGAGAATGTTCTCTTGTAACAAAAATGTCACCTCAAAACAAAATTATATTTTCGCAAAGATATTTGGAAGATTGCTCATTTGAAAGTATCAAGTCTGATTTTTGTTTGAGGTGTCAAAATCTTCCCTATAAATGCCTAACAAATACAGCATTAGTCCAGGGAGCATATTTTCATGAATCAAAAATTCAGTTATATTCAGCACCCCATACGACCCATTCGGACCAATAGTGGGTCATCTCGAACCCGAAACGTCCGTTCCCATGAAATTTTAGCACTGCGTATGCGTGCCATAGCCTCCACTTCCACAACCCACCAGTCCATTCGAAGGCTCCTCCACAAGTACTTCACTATGACACCCCATTCAGACCAATAGAGTTCCATCTCGAGGCTAAAACAGCCATTCCCATGTCCTTTTCCCACAATTCCCGGTCTACGCCAGCGCGCCTTAAGTCTCTACCTCCATTCCCAAAATGCCCGAGTTCGCTACTACTCCTAATGATGACGTCACTGATGAAATGGTCATCACTGAAGTTGTCGTCTACACCACAAGAGCTTCAAAATGAGACTCTACATGACATATTTGGATAAAATATAGGCCCTCAATCTCTCAAATACGCCCTTGCGCTTCTCCAAAATGTCCACTGGTAGATACCGTGAAATGTGCGTAATATTGTTGCATGTTCTCTTTAGGTCCACATGTTGATAGTGAAAGTCTGCTCCGTACACACATGTAACTAATATTACCGTGTTTGACATCGAACATTGGACTTTACCTCCATTTTTGGCATTTTCGTATGTATTTCAGCATGCTTTTTTTACATATCCTCTCGAACCAGGATTTTTCGCTGTTAAACAATCCATAATAAAACGAATACGAGAAAGCCAGAACGCGCACTATGCAAGCCTCATTTTTAAGGTTTTTCATTATTATGCGTTATTTTGTGTTCCTGTAGGCGTCTTATCTTTGAACAGCTACATGGAGCATGTTTATGGTTTTCATAAGCATGTATCTTATTATGGTTCCCTTTCTGTGAACAGCTATAATATGGACAGAGTCAAAACTTATATGGTTTTTCATCAGTGTGGGTTCTTTCATGTTTCTTTAGGCTCCCTTTCTCTAAACAGCTATATGGACAGAGTGAGCATTTATATGGCTTTTCACCAGTATGTGCCCTTTCATGTCGCCGAAGGTGTCCTTTCTGTGAACAGCTATATGGACAGAGTGAGCATTTGTATGGCATTTCACCAGTATGTGTTCTTCCATGATCCTTCAGTCTCACTTTTTGTGAACACCTATATGGGCAGAGTGAGCATTTATATGGCTTTTCACCAGTATGTGTCCTTTCATGTTCCCTTAGGTGTACTTTTTGTGAACAGCTATATGGACAGAGTGAGCATTTGTATGGCTTTTCACCAGTATGTGTCCTTTCATGTTTCCTTAGGTTTACTTTTTGTGAACAGCTATATGGACAGAGTGAGCATTTATATGGCTTTTCACCAGTATGTTTCCTTTCATGTATCTTAAGGTTTACTTTATGTGAACAGCTATATGGACAGAGTGAGCATTTGTATGGCTTTTCCCCAGTGTGTGTTCTTTCATGATCCTTCAGGTTGCCTTTATGTGAACAGCTACATGGGCAGAGTGAGCATTTATATGGCTTTTCACCAGTATGTGTCCTTTCATGATCCTCTCGGTTTACTTTACCTGAATAACGTTGTGGACAGAGTGAGCATTTGTATGGCTTTTCAACAGTGAGTGTTATTTCATGATTTCTCATGCCTCCTTTCTGTGAAAAGCTATTTAGACAGAACGAACATTTGTATGGCTTTTCACAAGTATGAACTCTGTCAGCTGTCGTTCTTCCTGTATTGTCCGTTTCTGGATTCCAAAATTTCGAAGATTCGTTGAGCAGTTTTGTCGTCTCTGCTGTCTTGACTTTTATCATGTACATGGCCACAGGAAAAGATCTATCAGAGAGGAAATCATCGACACGTGTCTGCTCGTCATCAGAACACTTCTTGACCAAAGACTGAATCAAACAGAAAACATAATCAGCCTTATTTTTATATCAACACTTCTTTCCACTTCAATACGGTCAGTTATTAATTATATCTTCGAAAATCTGTTTGCAAAATCACATAGAGTTTGTGAATTTAATATAAACTTGTAGGACACTCCACCATGAGTCTTTAGAACCGTATCCAAAATCTGTTGTTGCATGTGATTAAAATCTGTTTGCAAAATCACATAGAGTTTGTGAATTTAATGTAAACTTGTAGCACACTCCACCATGAGTCTTTAGAACCGTATCCAAAAGCTGTTGTTGCATGTGATTAAAATCTGTTTGCAAAATCACATAGAGTTTGTGAATTTAATATAAACTTGTAGCACACTCCACCATGAGTCTTTAGAACCGTCTCCAGAAGCTCTGTTGTTGCATGTGATTAAAATCTGTTTGCAAATTCACATAGAGTTTGTGAATTTAATATAAACTTGTAGCACACTCCACCATGAGTCTTTAGGACCGTATCCAAAAGCTGTTGTTGCATGTGATTAAAATCTGTTTGCAAAATCACATCGAGTTTGTGAATTTAATATAAACTTGTATCATACTCCACCATGAGTCTTTAGAACCGTATCCAAAAGCTGGTGTTGCATGTGATTGAAACCAGATCTCAAAACAAGCTGGGGAGATAGCAGGTTCTCTGCTCTGTTTGAGAGCATACAGCATTTATGCTTCAAATATCTCCTTAAATGTAACTCGGAAAGTGGATATGTGTATGTGGAAAGGGACATTTATCTGGAATTGTTGAGACAACTTGAGGAGGTTTGGGAAGCAATGATGCATAGTGTAACACTGGAATGCAAGTCTGCAGTTGTTTATGGAATTTTGGATGGTGAAGCTTATAAATCGATGGGTGGTATAGATCTCAAGATGTCGCATTCACAACACAGATGGATACAATATGGGTGCGTGAAATCCAAGACGGCCAATGGCAGTCATATTGGATTACATACCACTTCAATGAAAATCAACACCAATGGCCGTCTACTGATGCGAAACAACTTCTCAAGTTTGAAGTCAATTGGACAAGTTGTTCTCAAGATACCGCGTTCACAAGATACAAGAGGGACGGAATTCAAGATGGTCAATGGCAGCCATCTTGGATTACATACCACGAAGCACCTTATCAAGTTTGAAGTCAATTGGACAAATTAATCTCAAGATACCGCATTCACAGGATGCAGGACAGACGGAATCCAACCAAGATGGACAATTGCAGCCATCTTGGATTACATGCTACCTGAATAAAAATCAATACCAATGGCCGTCTAACTGATGTGAAGCACCTTCTCAAGTTTGAAGTCAATTGGGCGAACTGTTCTCGAGATACCGCGTTCACAAGATGTGGGACGGACGGGCGGATGGAAGAACGGAAGGCCAGACGGACGGCTAGCGTTTTCGTGGCGAAGGACAATAACGCTCCCCGTCTCGCATGTCGATGATTTTACATGTTTAAGATCCGGAAACAAGAACCGGGTTTCTGTGTTGAAAGACCTAGCTGACGGCAGATCAAGGTCAAACGTCTGGCCCGTTTCACTATACGGGGAGAGTACAACAAGTGTACGGTAAATGCAAAAGTCATCTCCTATATTTTATCTTGATTCATCGAATCAATATTTTATTCTCTAGAAACCGTGGTGGTGTCCTGTTAAGATTAATAGAATTGAGATATATCGATCAATTCCAGTAGATATTTCTCTCTTCGCGAGGTCAACCTATCATTCCCACGTAGTTGTGACCTAAGCTTGGCGTTTTAGACATACATTGGACAGTACTCGGAACATGGAAATGAGGTTGATGCCAGATCTTCATAAGTGACAAGTAGAATGGAGAGCGACTTTTGTAGATCTGGTTTTAATCAACAACTGTATTTCACGGCTTACCGGTAATTGTTCACATGGATCATGCTCAAGACCACCTTCTTGTTCTCCCACCGCACATTGGGCTGCTGGTTCTTTCTTCACTGTTACATCTCCCGTTTCCATGGATTCATTTTCAGCATGCCGGTGCGTTATCCCATCATCTTGCACCAATGATCCTGTCGCTTGATCAAGAGGTTCCAGTTTTACTGATAAGTCTTCCATTGTCCTCACAATTATTACAGACAATTCAGTCCCGCTGAAATAAAAACACAACAATCATCTTTTATTAGTCGCTTAAAGGAGAAATATTCGGTAATTCAGTTTAAACGTCACATCTCAACTACTAGATTATTTTACCTAAGAATAATGTCATCGAAAACTACGAAGCCACAAAAGAAGTATTGTGAAAAATAATTCATAGCCCAAAAAAAAATTATAATAGTAATAATAATAATAATATTTAAAAAATCTTTTTTTCTTCAGCAGTCCCCCAATTTTTTCGTCTTCTTTAACCACAACAATTCTTCGTCAATTTCTTCTTCTTCCTTTTTTCGTGCTGTCACAAGCCAAACATTTTGTTTTTTCTTTCACAATATTTTTCTATTTTTTTTAATCAACCAATAAAATGTAGCCATATAAAAATATCATTGACCGCACGCTAACAAGCTGGACTCCGCGTTAATCAACCAATGAAATATAGCCACATAATCTTCGACGATTACAGCTCTTTAGAGGAAGAATGTTCGACCATCGTGACACCGTTTAATACTTCAGTGTTGGATTGAAATATCGTAATATATTCTCAGAGCTACTAAACGAAACACTGAAGTTCTCTTTTTGTTTATATATATATTTTTATCTTTTTATTTACAATCGGCATAATAAGTTGTCCATATTATTAAAAGAACCGGCATGAAATGCCCGTCCGTATGTCTGGCTGTCTCTCTGTCAGAGATAGCGTCCGCTGACAATCTTGAAAGTGTTTGAGCCACCAAACTTGGTACACATATACTACACCTACGGGATGGTGCCCTGCAAGCGTCAGATTTGACATTCAGTATCTCGCCATCGTCCAAATTGTTTTCTCCTATGTTCTGAGTATATAAATACGACTGAGCCACCAAACTTGAAAAACAAATGCTAAGTGACAATACCCACATGATGGTACCACATAAGCATCAGATTCTAGTCAGAAGCTAGCCATCATCCAAATTGTTTTTCTCTGTGTTCTGCCCTTGTAAGTTGTTTAAAACCGCCAAACTTGGTACACATATAATGCGAGACAATGCCTAGAAGCGTTAGATTCGACATTCAGTAGCTAGCCTGAAATGTCCGTATCTGTCTCTCACAGAGAGCATCCGTTGACAACCCACCTTCACCACGTCAAGGTTTCTATTTGTGAGCCAAAGGCGAACCCTTGACCAACTTGCATAGCAAACTGCGTTCCGCCCACATTCCAGTTGCGCTGATGGTAAAATAATGTACGTTTGGGTTTTACTTTCGCTGCTAAACTATTCGCTGATACCGAATGTAAAATATTTAATCCGAGCACGCACAATAAAATATTAATGGATAGACAAGTGAAATTTTATTGAAATCCGTGCGTTTCAATCCAATTCAAATCCTTCACTGGGAAGGTGAGGTCGGATACAATGACATCGCGGATCGCCGTTGAAGTTTCCGTGTTTCCTACATTTGTCTGGCTTGCTGGACGTTTGAAGGTAGATGAATGGGTTTATTTTCTCTTCAAATAGATTAAACTGTTTCCTTTATATTTATCAATCTTCATGGTTGTTGAAAAGGTTCATGTTCATCTGCCACTGGGTATCGCACAAGCTATGGTGTTTTCGAATCTGTTGTCACGGTCGCCATGGTCGCGGTACTTAAGTGATATGATTGGTCAATATGTGCAGGATGTTGCTTTTGCTGACATCTACCGCTGTGTTGTCGTTGGTCGCGATACATTGCCCAAGCGTACCACAGGCTATATCTAGGATAGAGATACCCCTGGTTTTAGCGAGGATGTTGACACCCTTGCAAGTGATTTAGAGCCACCAAACTTGGTACACATATACTACACCTAGAGGATGGTACCATGAAAGCGTCAAATTCGACAATCAGTAGCTAGTCATCGTCCAAATTGTTTATCTCTGTGTTCTGCCCTTGTAAGTGATTTAAAACCGCCAAACTTGGTACACTTATAACACGAGACAATGCCTATATGATGGTATCATATAAGCGTTAGATTCGACACACAGTAGCTAGCCTGAAATGTCCGTATTTATGTCTCTCACAGATAGCGTCCCTTGACACCCTTGCAAGTGGATTAGAGCCACCAAACTTGGTACACACATGCTACACCAACAGGATACCATGAAAGCGTCAAATTCGACAATCAGTAGCTAGCCATCGTCCAAATTGTTTTCCCCTATGTTCTGAGCATATAATTACGACTGAGCCACAAATGCTATGAGACATGTACATGAAGTTACCATATATGCGCGTCAGATTTGACAGCCAGTAGCTAACCGTCGTCCACATTGCTTTCCCTGTATTCTGCCATCGCGAGTGACTTTGGGCCACCAATCTTGGTACACGTATACTACGAGGCAATGCCTATATGATGGTACCATATAAGCGTCAGATTCGACAGCCAGTATCTCGCTATCGTCTAAATTGTTTTCCGTATGTTCTGAGTATATAAATGCAACTGACCATATGGAACCATTCGATAGTGCAAAGTACAGTGGCTGTACCTAGTATATACATACTAGCTAAATACTAAGCATCAGATCCAACATTCAATAGCATGCCTTTGTCCATGAATAATTTCCGTGTCTATTTTCATGAATATCGTGTTTTCTATTAATACATCGCATAGCGGTACAGTGCACAACGTAAGATATAGCCTGCAAAGAATAGCTCTTGTTGGATATTTGGGCTACGTTACCACGCAATTTTTCCCATCAAGTAAGGCCTTAGCAAAAGCTTGCCTGGCTGAACTGCTAACAGCTTTAAACCTCATAGGGGCCCAAAAACAATGATCATTTCTGAAATGATATTAAGAACAATATAGTTCTCTGTATGTTGTATGAAATATATTTCTGTTGATTGCCAAAATGATTGGATGTCACAATATACAAATTCGAGCCTTTCTGTTTCAGTTTTACAGAAAGAACATAACGGAGTGACACCATGTTATTTTCGTTTATTAATAAACTATTACTGGGGAGAAATCTGCGCAGAATTTTAAATTGTAAATTCCATAGAGCAGTGTCTTGTGTTGGGTATAAGAGTTGGCCATCATATAGTTACATTTCCACCTAATGGCTAGTCTGGACAAACTTCTCTATCATTATTGTTCAGAGATTGGGACCAGCCCGGTGGAAACCATCCTGAAGACCCCTACAACCTTTAAAACATTTCATTAAGGAACGCAGCGCAGGAGGGTATATGGGAGAGGTGCGGTTCTCTTTCATAATTGTTTACATGTAGTCTTCCATTCATTCAGGATGTTCCTGAAATAATCTTAAATAATCCAAAAATGTGCCTTTTAAACTTAATTTAATTTTACTTCGTTAAAGTTACACAACACTCGTTGTTCATTTAAAAGATCTTCAAAGTGATTCAAACCATTGCTGGACCACTGTTGGATAAAAAAGATTAACTTCATAAAATGTGAATTTAACCAGATAGATTCACACTAAAGAGATTATCATCAGGAAATTTAATTTTTCTATCAAAGGTTTGCCATGCAGAAAGTACTCCAGATTTTTCCGATTTTCTATCTCCCCGCCAGTGAAAACATTGTATCCAGAGCGGTATGGTACCATAGTGTTGACTACATCTTCACCGTAACGGTACCAAAACTGTACCAGAGCAGACACACAACCATCGATAGTCCATATGCTACCGTTATGGTGAAGATGTCACTGCTATGGCACCATATCGCTCTGGTCACAATGTTTTCACTGGCAGGGAACTTACATGTACATACATGTGTTACTGTACCCCTGATTTCAGCGAGGATGGGTACAGAGAAGAGATGATTGATATCATTTAGTTCACCAGACTTTACTTTGGACACATGAATTTTTTTTTTCTAAAAACATTCATCAGCCAAATTATGATAATTGACATCCGTACAACAATCCATCAAGCTCTCTTAAAAGTAAAAGTAGCCTATATCCTCCAGTCCTCTCTTGTTATCCTGCTTGTTCCTGTGCTATGAATGCAAGTGAAAGTATCTTTCAGCCCTCTTGTATTGTTGCAATTAAAAGTATCTGTCAGTCCTCCCTTATTGTAAATGTAAGTGAAATTATAGAAGAAATTGTATTGTTTTGATTGGTTAATAAATTACCCTGACTTGCATAAAATACAAGGCTGTTCCAAAGTCACACTTGACCAGTTGACATGTCGATTGAACAGTTCTTGTGTAACACGGACAGACAACACCTGTGGACCGAGAGAGTATGCAGTGGCAATGTTATCCAACCTAAGTCCTTGATTATGCTTTTATTACTTTTGCCTCGCTGATTATATATATTCACAGGGAAAAAGCTTTTCAATACCACCCTGAATTCCGATGCATCGACTGGCATAACTTATAGTATTAATTCTTCAGTCCTCTCATATTGTTAATGAAAGTGAAAGTATATTCTTCAGTCCTATCATATTGTTTATTGTAGTTTTGTGTGCATTGTAGACTATTTCGCCAGTTTTATGTTTGTCTGTTATCGTATAGTTTTGTTAATGCCATACTTTGTAAATGCAAAGTCGAGCAACAAACATTTGAATTCAACTGTATTGAATTGAATTGAATTGTTAACGTAAGTGAAAGTATCCTTCGATTGTCTCATTAATTGCTATTGCAAGATAAAGTATGCTTTACGGCTTTAGTCCTCTTGTTATTCATGTGAGCAAGTGTCCCTCACTGGCTCTCATGTTTGTTCTATTTGCTTGTTTGTATTGTGGGCACGACTACCATGTATCTAATAAGATAAATATCGCATATCATAATACCACACTAGAACATGATATGTAATAAATCAAATTTAAAATGGGTCTATCGTAAAGTATACGGTATGTTCGGTTTACTTTAAATTTTATTTATTCCATATTAAATTAAGCTAACAGTGTGTGTTCATGACACATGATCTTACCTATGGACAGCTACTACACTTATCCATATGAACCTCTAATGAGGAACACGTAATGACGTCACTCCCCCGCTGTTCCCCCCTCTGAAAAGTCTACAATCAACATTGAAGTTAATGAGATTTATCATAAGAAAGTACAACTCAATTACCATTCTAACATATATGTTGGGGAGCTAAGATATCAACTACGTCTGAAAGTTTGGTAATATTCTCATACTTAATTGTGTCCCGTCCTATCTGCCTCCATGTTATCTTACCCCCAGTTGATTTTCCGCTGGAGGCTAACAGATCAGCCGAATCGTTTGTTCTCTGTGAGACCCGTGTTCTTCTATGAAGCTCTTTGCATAATTTGTCCATAGCTTCGGAAAGTTATGTCCGGCGATACTTGATGCTTGATGTTATTGGCGGCACACACGGGAAACTTCGCAAGTATACAGGGAAAATTACAGGACACCTTACCATTCTTCAGTTTCGTTTGCCGTTAGATGTGTCGATTCGACGGGAGGATACGATATCATTACGATTTCTGAGTAGGTCATGTAGGTAGATCTGATTTCTGATTAATTATCAGAAAGACATGTACATATGGGTATCTTTGTTCAGTTATGGATTATGTCCCTTATTTGTTTGTTTGTATGCGACCTCTTTGAGGTGTTCTATACAATGAAATTGAATTGAATTGCCATAACAACAACAAATAATCAATACAAAGTAAATTAGACTTCCCCCAGCCGATGTTTTCGGGCAAGCTAATGCTAATTCTCTTAGTTAACACTCTGAAACATGCGTTGGGAGAAAAGTGAGGTCTGCCTCAATATAGACTTCACAAACCTTGTTGCTGTTGTTCTTCGCCTGTAAATCCATCGATGTCTATTAGCTATAGTCCCTGGTGCTGTATAAAAAAAAAACACGAGGCGCTATATCCCCAAATGCTGTTTGTTCTCTTAAACTTGAGACATTTGGCGGTGTTCACCCCCTCAATACGTATTCCAATAATACCTTTGACCGAATTTCGAACAATTTGCACAAATTTGATACTACTCACCGCAACGGATAGAGCCGCGCGCTAAACAGTTGCCGAAACGAAAATTAAACCCTATAACTGGAGTGGACACGGATGCCAAAGATAGTGATTTTTTCAACAGGGTTCAAACCTTACCGCTATATATACGAACCTGACCAGACCGGTACTCCCTGGGACGGCCCTGGTGGGACTCCTATCCATAATACGAGGGATAATAGGGCTCATGTCATCACACAGTTTGATATCTGACCCGCGGGGCCGATTTGTCGGGGCCAGATCAGATAATAGCGGAACGTAAGCTTGGATATATTTCGGAAATGACCCTGGAAGTTCGGTAGCTCCACCTCTCGGATCATGAGCTTTGATATCCCCTGGAGACAAATCCCTGAAGAAGCCCCGGGGAGACAACTAATTTACTATTACTGACAAGGCTTGTGTTTTGGCAGTGATTAACTATTGATTTTTACGGACAGTTGGGGAATAAATTGTCGTATGCATCATCATTGATACATTGGAACTTCATAACATGAATGTTTGAATACGGATGTTCTCAATATTTGACTGAAATAATTATGCTGAAGTGTCAAATATATAAACACTCGCAAAATGATGTAGTTTTTTCGTCTTCACTTTCTCAAAGTATATTTTAAAACAAATATCGTGACGGAAAACATAAACATATAAAATATATACTTTTTATTTAACAAAATGTATTGTTTAATTACAACATTGAATTGAATAATAATTTGATTTTTGGGGGGTATATAGCGCTTTCTATCCGTCAGATTGGGTATTAGACTGCCACTATCTTAACTGACTCTTGTTCCCGGGGGTCTATTCATAACCTGCCCCCAATGGTTTATTTTAATTGATTCAGCAAACTTGTTAACAAAATCTGTCTTTTACGCGTCTGTCAATCAGTAAGTAGATGTCTAGACAGACTGTCTGTGTTCATGAACACTGTTACATTTGACGAGACGAGGGATATCCTTTTCTCAAAATATATGTAAAAGTATAATGAATAATGTACGTAAATATAAACCTGTAATGTTAGTGAAGAAATTATTCTGGGAGAATAGCGAAATTTTGTTATCATGCATTTATGAACATACAGCCTATTGAATGAATGATTTTGATACGGTTCAATATTTTCGATGTATTGTCATCTGAAATTTGGAGAAAAAAATATGTATATGATTGTTTTGTGTTCGCTTAAAAAATATTTCAAAAATGCCCACATTTGTTTTGTGTTCAACTGAATTTCACTGAATATTGTGGAAGGACATACAAGGATTTCATACAGAAACTGATTAAGGAACTCGGCAGATCGGACCTCCAGGGGCTGGAAGTCTTTGGCTAAGTAAGGTTTCTTGATACTAACGGCCCTGCTCAGACCGCGTTAGTAATTCACTATGGAGACTATGGGAGATGCGAAATTATAGTAAACACTCGGCACTGGAAAGACAGCTCATGAAGTTACTGACGTGAAATATAGTTCAATATTTTAGAAATATTATCGATGTATTTTTACACCCTTGAATGGAATATCCCATCTTAAATTTGGAGAGAGAAAAAATATGAAAAAATACGTATGTTAGTTGTGTGTTCGCTTAAAAAATATTTCTAAAAATATATATATGCCAACAGTTGTTTCGTGTTCAACTGAATTTCACTGAATATTGTGGAAGGACATACAAGGATTCCATACAGAAACTGATTAAGGAACTCGGCAGATCTGACCTCCAGGGGCCGGAAGTCTTTGGCTAAGTACGGTTTCTTGATACTAACGGCCCTGCACAGACCGCGCCAGTAATACACTACGGAGCCTATGGAAGATGCGAAATTACGGTAAACACTCGGCACTGGACAGACAGCTCATATCAGATAAAGTTACTGACATGAAATATAATTCAATATTTTAGAAATATTATCGATGTATTAAATTACACCCTTGAAAGGAATATCCCATCTGAAATTTGAAGAGAACAAAAATATGAAAAAATATGTATATATTAGTTTTGTGTTCGCTTAAAAAATGTTTAAAAAAATATATATGCCAACATTTGTTTTGTGTTCAACTGAATTTCACTGAATATTGTGGAAGGACATACTAGGATTTCATACAGAAACTGATTAAGGAACTCGGCAGATCGGACCTCCAGGGGTCGGAAGTCTTTGGCTAAGTAAAGTTTCTTGATACTAACGGCACTGCGCAGACCGCGTCAGTAATACACTACGGAGTCTATGGGAGATGCGAAATTACGGTAAACACTCGGCACTGGACAGACAGCTCATATCAAATAAAGTTACTGACATGAAATATAATTCAATATTTTAGAAATATTATCGATGTATTAAATTACACCCTTGAAAGGAATATCCCATCTGAAATTTGGAGAGAAAAAAAATATGTATATATTAGTTTTGTGTTCGCTTAAAAAATATTTTAAAAAATATATATGCCAACATTTGTTTTTGTGTTCAACTGAATTTCACTGAATATTGTGGAAGGACATACAAGGATTTCATACAAAAACTGATTAAGGAACTCGGCAGATCGGACCTCCAGGGGCCAAAAAATAAAATTTATGAAAACGGTGGACAGCCTGGATATGAAATGCTTTTGAATTGTTGATATCATTTAGTGCTTCATTTCGCTTTGATAATTTAAAAAAAAAATTATGAAAACGGTGGACAGCAGCCTGGATAAGAAATGCTTTAGAATTGTTGATATAATTTAGTGCTTCATTTTGCTTCGATAATTTATATTTTTTCATGAAAACGGTGGACAGCAGCCTGGATATGAAATGCTTTTGAATTGTTGATATAATTTAGTGCTTTATTTTGCTTAGATAATTTATAAAAAAAAAGTTATGAAAACGGTGGACAGCAGCCTCGATATGAAATGCTTTTGAATTGTTGATATAATTTAGTGCTTCATTTTGCTTTGATAATTTATATTTTTTATGAAAACGGTGGACAGCAAACTGGATATGAAATGCTTTTGAATTGTTTATATAATTTAGTGCTTCATTTTGCTTTGATAATTTATATTTTTTTAAGAAAACGGTGGACAGCAGCCTGGATATGAAATGCTTTTGAAATCTTCAAATGTATGATACGAATGATATCGGTGACGTGAGGGGCGGGGGGAGAATAGAAAAACTAAAATAACCCTATAGATCTATAGATTTTAAACCTTAAAACATACACCAGAGATGGAAACAAATAACAATGACAATTGACACACACAAAAAGAAACTTGCAAGTAATAATGCAATATTAATAAAGGTGCACCAACAATAAAACTTCCAAGCATTTAAAATTTTTAACACATTCATAATAATATATTTAATATTACTTTATTCAGAAATAAAATGTGCTCATTGTGCCCTCCAATATTTTAGGAAAAGGTCTATGCAAAATGAATGTTAAAATTACTTCATTTGTCCGTTTTTTATTTAATTGTTCAGTCGCGAACAGTCTCCGTCTGGGTTTAACCACGGGGAGTAGTCGTATATATTTATTAACACCGCCGGAATAACCGGGCCCTGGCGAGGCTAGACGATCGACCGTGCGCCTTTATAATCCAATTAGCCTAATTCGGTCCACCGTTTACAGCAGGCATAATATATAGTGGTCTGACCAGCGCCGTTCCCCTGAGGTCCGGACCTCCACAGGACGGGTAAGCTTTTGAATACGTACCTTTCGTCATCCATTCCGGGTTGTTGTTTATCTGAAAATCCGCTCTTAACGTGATGGGTATTTTCCGAGGAAGGGGGGGGGGGGGGCACGGACCACTTTGCCTAACACCCCCCCCCCCCCCCTTGAAATAGGTCAGATATGTGTAGGGAACCGTTTGAAATTCCAAAATTCTCAGAAGCCCTAAGTATTGGCCGTGTTTACATTAAAAACACTGCATGGAATATGCGATCCATGAAGTTCGTTCTGTCTAATCAACGAACAGCACAATGTCCATCAATAGTTTGTGTTCATAAACCCCAGCAACTTTGCACTTGGGTGGGTGGGTATAGCTGACAAATATCATCGGCGAATTATTTTCGAAGCAACATGGGGGAAATTTCATTGAAGAACGCCGATTGGATTTTTTTAGATTTTTTTCCAGCTCCTATGAGTCGGTTTTATTGCGAGATATGCTATCCCTTTCAAAGTTCTCAGAAGCGCCAAAGTGCATTAAATCAAGTCTAAAATTCCAAAATGTTCCGAGGGGCAACCCCCTCCCTGTCACACCCCCGTCTGCCCCCCCACTCCCCTATTCAAATCGCTCCGCGGCGCCTACATCCAGGAATCGTTTACAGCGAAAAGGGATGTGAGTTCTCATGGCAATAACTTTCTCAAACGGTAGACTTGGAGACACACCCGCCATTACATGTAACGGCTAGGGTCATAGTGAATACGAAAAGCGAAAGCTGTTGTGCTCGTGATGATGACATGTCCGTTTACATTTCGTCAAACGGTTTTAATTTCTACTAACACGACAACGGAGCTGCAGCCAATCAGAAACACATGAAATTTGCAAATCGAAATTCCCACTGTCGCCTATCCAGTAACTAACCATTCAAATCGGTGATCGAGAAATGAACACAGAGCGCACTGGAGAGAAAAATACACTTTGATCTTGGCGTGGGTGATGCCTGTAATACATTCCAACAACAACGATTCAAATACGTACTGAGATTTCGTTAAATTCCACTCCGACTCAAAATGGCGCCTAAAAACACGCCGCCGAAACACACGTGACCCGAGTACGCGATTCACATTGGCTAGAATAGTTACACTGGAAGAGTTCAAAAACATGAAAACTGTGGGGTTCTAAAGTCCCAAAGCAGGATAACATGTAGACCTACAACAGTGTGCTAGATATACGACACCCCCCCCCCCTTTTTTTTAAATAAAGAAAAGAGACACCGGTCTCATAATGTTCCGTAGTAAGATCTAGAGCAAATACTTAATCCAATATTAGAACACACGCTTTCCAATAGGTGATAGTGAACTAGCAGTCCTATAAATGTTTGTTCTGTGCACATTGAAGATTGAGCTTGATCAGTGATACTGTGATAAGAGTTCCAACGCAAAAGAATAAAATCGTAAAACTAAATGCACATGTATAAAGTATACGCGGTACACTTACTATTAACTTTCACACTTTGCTAAAAGTAGAGTTCAGATGTCGTATGGTACGGTACATGTACATGTGAGTGTAGGCAGAACAGCTACTGTTACATTTCACACTTCGCTAAGCCGAGTTACGATGTTGAGTGGTGCTATTTACTCAGCCATTTACACTTAAACTTAATTTCAAAGTTGGTTAACCACTTCACCTCACAAAACTCAACACAGTTCACAGATCTAGTCTATTAGGGGTTTTCACACTTCGCCCGGACCTTGTAGTATGAAATGTTGTGGGTGCCGTCTGTAGGTCTCCTCTCGGATGTGCTGGAGAAGAGGGGGAAGCCACTCTGATTCCCTGGATGAGGACAAATCTACACCCGCGAAACACGGCTCGAGGTCAGGTGTAATTTCAGGGGAAGGCTCTGCAGTTCTTAGTAGATGACGTCTGTTCCTCCGTAGAACACTGCCTGTTGCTGACTGGACTATATAAGACCTAGGACAGCCATGATGCTCAGTCACTATCGCAGGGTTCCACACACCAATACGAACACCATCGTTTTATCGTCTGTCATGTCTGTGTATCAAAATATATCGACAAAAAACCTGAGACGCCCATTCACTCCTGAATTAAAGATCAACGGCAGATCAACAGCTCGGCAGTTACCTCGAAGTCCGCACTGTCCTGAACAGTGTTGTGAATGATTAATTTATCCAATTGTATGGTCAAATATATAACCGTGCATATCTAGTGTTTGCTTATACAGTTGTGAATGAGTATCCAAGTGTTTGATCAAATATACACTAAATGTTCAGCCCTCCTACATTTTGGATTTTGAGGCATTCTCCCATATTTAACATACGATTTTGGTACTTGAGCTATTGCCAGAAATCGGCATTGTGAATCGGCGTTTCCTGTGGCTAATTTCAATCAGTACTACATGTGGCAAAATGTATATGTAAAAGATTTAAGTGTTTACCGTGTTACTTTATTCTCAGGTTGTATACTAAGTGTACATCTTTAACTGCTCACTAAAATCCCATATCTCTGAATTTCTCTGATTCAGTCTTAAAAGAAATAGATATATCTGATTATTTTTATATAGACTGTTATTTAGGGGGCTTATTATCATTTTTGTCTGCGGGTGGAAGGTAAAGAAATCCCTTAATCTGAAGAATTCTTTGAAATTATCCATGGGCATGCGCACTGAAGGACAGTGCACAAAGAATCCAGATAGAACTAATACAACGAGCTGTATAATTGAGGCATGTCTCATCACCGTCTGCGACTTATAAGACTATATTTATCGCATTTCTGTGTTGCGATTCACAAACGCGACACGCTACGCAAATGTCCGCTGCGCATCGCGAATCCCTAGATTAATCTATCGGCAGACGGCGGCGAGAACGTGACCCGAACGTTCGTTGCACTTCCTGTTTGAAAACTTCCTTCAAATGCGACTCTCGGCGGACAATTGCGTCGCACGTCGCATTATGTAAGTCATCGCTCATGTCTCCTGACTATTATTTTCAGAACAGAACATCCATTTTGTCACAAATTTGAGAATACTCCCTATTCTTTGCATAATAGTTCTTACTATCAAGCGTACACAGCATGTAGGTCTATTGTAGGCAGTCTATCGCAGGTGGCAGCAGAAACATAGTACATCAGTAGTAAATAAAGCGGAAATTTTGTCGTATTGAGGGTGAGGCTGATTACATCACGTGGCGTGACTTGACGTGCTGTTCCGACGTCGTCACGGATGACGTCAGATGACGTCACTTCCGGGTCTGGGGTCACTTCCGGGCAAAAGGTCATTTCGGCACAAAGTGATTAGCGCGACTTTTCGTCACTCGACATTTCGGCACCTTTCTATTACAGGCAAAATTATACTAAAAATTGAGATTCTCACATCTTATTTCAAATATGATTAACATATAAACAGACCATCCTAAGGGTTACCAAGTTGTAGATTCTACAAGCAAATTTTCGGTAACTTTTTTCGCATATGCAGTTGGTTTAGAAAGGCATGGTGTCATAAAGCAAAACCACAAGTATTGAGGTACATAATGTGATCTGTTTATATGCGCGGGTGGTTGGGTGGGTTCAGGTTACTGTTGCTTCATTGCATTTTGCTGAGAAGCAACAGGAACTTGACAATGTGATGTCTAGCACTGTAATATCACTGTCTTTATTGCACCATGTGAGCGTCCTGTCTGTGTCTTGTGCCCTGTCCTCAGTGTTTTATAGGGTGGATGGAGGGTGTCTGGTTCCATGCTGCTTCAAAGATTTCTTCTTTGGAGTATCAGGAACACAACTGGGCTGGGTGGTGCTTAGTTGGTTCGTCGTGATATAGCTGAAATATTGTTGAAAGCGACGTTAAATTCTATTCACTCACTCACTCTGTTTATATGCTAAATATATGTTACAAGAAGAATGTGAACATTTTTATTTTTAGCCTGATTTGGCCGGGAAAGAGAGTGCCGAAATGTCGCGTGCCGAAATGTCGTACTTTTCACTTGGTGCCGGTATGTCGCGCGCCGAGATATCGCGTGACGAAATGTCGCTTACTATAGCGTCGATTGGGTTTGCACCGTGGGAGTTTTTGTCCGCGCGTGCTTTGTCAGTCGGGGCTTTCCGCGGGGGTTTTCTCCCGAACCCACTGAATTCACCAAAACTTTTAATAATTAAGGTATCCCCCAGCCAGACTGAATCATGTAGCCACCTTTATATAGTTGTTCGATAATGATGGGATAGCTAAAATATGAATAAAGACGGTTAGTTATGGACTAAAAAAATCATATATTAGCATCAATCTTGGAATAAATGTTATCTCATTTGTGTGTCACTGACCCCGTTACGACTACTGTGATGCAATGTTCACACTAGAAAGATAAAAGAAACAAAAAACACACTGTGTTTGGTAAACACGAACTTGGGTCAGTTATCATCTCTCGTGTTTACAGATGTATTTAATTGTAGTCATGTTTCTACGCTAAACCTCAACAATACTCTCTCGTAATATATACAACCACATTTAGCAAAAAATATTCGTTCCAAGGGACAAGAATTACTGAAATAATAAGTGCAAAGATGACACTTTACATTAATTCTGCAAAAAAATACTGAAAGTAAGAAGCCTAATTTCGAAGAGAATCCAAAAATAAAATTTAACAAAATGCTATTCATATCTATATACTAGATTCTGCACTTTGATGTTTGATAGTATTCCGATAGAATATTCGATTTGCATGACTTTCATATTCAAACAATAAATATCCTTCATACGTAATATACAAATATATTCTCTGCAAATAATGGCAAGAGAGACGACTAATTAATAACGACAGAAACATTCGTACATGTCATCTTAACATATCAGACCGTGAAATCCATATTTAAGACAGTAACACAACGTGGCTGGATGGTCCTTTAAACTCATCATACTCATATTCCCTCGGTTTATTTATCCATAAAAGCAGAAGTTAAGTAAATTACAAATAACAATCTCGTGTTTCGATTATCGTTTTCTGTAGTTAATCATTTTCAAATGAATAACTTCCCACACTTTCCGATTGAGCTGAGGGGAGGTGACGGTGGAGCAGGGCTCGGGTATATTCTAGGTTTTAGATTTCTTTGACAGATCGCATTCTAAAAAGCCTTTCGCGATATAATAAAAGACATATTATTAGCAAATATAAAAACAATTAATATCACTCTATTATCTTTACCAACTCTCTACATTATTTAAATATATGAAATATCCGAAAATGTGATGCTACAAAACATTGGATTTGTGCGCCTGTATTCGCGACAGTTAAGTTCTGCTGTGTTTAACAAGAGTATGGAAACTCAATAAAATACAGCAGGAGACAAGTGAGTTGTCCAGTTACCTTTATCAGCAAAATACAATAGAACGGTCGATTTCAGCTTCTACCGGTTAGGAAATCCGCTTTTGGTCACGTCAACCATACCAGAGGACGACAATTCCCCTATCGGTTAGACACAACGATAAGATGTAATTTCATCTTCCTGGCTGTAGAACTAAAGAATTCGTCGTGATGTCCAGGTTAGGATTAGCAAAATTTCGCGAGACAGGATTATGAGCTACCAATAACATCAAACGTCGAGGCAGGGATGACCGAGAAGCTTATCGGGATTTCGGCTCATTCGGACCCATGTACGGCTGAGAATGACTTATAATATCTCCAGACTATCTCGAGATTACGATTCCAATGGCGTTTCACTTACCAACGTTAGTCCCTGAGCTACCGATTTTAAATAGATAAATAATAAGTCAAGGAAAGAACGAGATAACCCAAGGCCCAGAAGATCCAACATTGGTCGAGCGAATCAGACCAAACTCTGACTCATAGTGTAAAGCGGAATTAGATACGCTAGCTATATATATATAGCGAGCTCAATGATGAATATATTTACAAGCTTTCAAAAACTATACTGTCTTCATCGTCAGGTAGTGACTGACTACCTGTCTTACGTGAAGTCTGATCTACTGAGAGCAGTTCACACTATGTATAGTTCTGGCGCCAATTTGTGAATATATACCAAGTGGCTGAAGAAAACAAGTTATAGAGTAATTATGTACAGTAAACACGCCATGTTTAGCTGAGTAGAAGTAAAAACCGAACATATTTTGACTATATATATATATATATAGATTAAATGATCACAGTAAAAACTGCCTTTGTGTATGGTAAATATAGTATTAGAAAAAAGTCATGACTAACTCGGACTGATTAATATTCAGTTTTGAGCGTCATCTTCACACACAGTAGAATATAGATTAAATGATCACAGTAAAAACTGCCTTTGTGTATGGTAAATATAGTATTAGAAAAAAGTCATGACTAACTCGGACTGATTAATATTCAGTTTTGAGCGTCATCTCCACACACCGTAGAATATAGATTAAATGATCACAGTAAAAACTGCCTTTGTGTATGGTAAATATAGTATTAGAAAAAAGTCATGACTAACTCGGACTGATTAATATTCAGTTTTGAGCGTCATCTTCACACACAGTAGAATATAGATATATATTTATTCTGAGAATATAGATTATATATATATATATATAGATAAATAACAGGAGCAACTTCGAACTGTGAAAGAAGGCCGTACCGATACAAAATCTATTCCATTGGTTACGACGCATAATCCGAATAACCCGAACGCATTTAACATCATTAAAGAGACATTACCCATGCTCAACGGCAGTCAACGAATCAAAGACAGTATGAAAGACAAGGACCGAACCTTAAAAAATTATTAACGAGGGCGCGTTTTACTTTAGAAGAAGAGGAGGTTCATGGAGTAAAGAAATGCGGATCAAACAAATGCGGGACTTGTGCTTATATACTAGAAGGCAGGCAATTTAAATTCAAGGGAGCAAATAAGGTCTTTGAGGTGCAATATAATATGACCTGCAAAGTAACCAATGTGATATATGTCATAACATGCGCTGGTTGTGGTGAAAATTATGTGGGACAATATTCTGAGAAATCGAGTGACTGTACATAAACAACAGATACGAGACCCTGAAACTCGACAGATTGGTCTAAGTAGACATATTGACGAATGTGGAGCTGGGAAATTTACCATATTTCCATTTTACAAAGTATTGAAAAATGACAAAGACTTCAAAATACAGAAGGAAACATTATTTCGAAAGAAATATAATTGCGTCTTAAATGAATTACCAAATTGATATATTTATTGTGTAGTTCACGTCTAGTCAAACTGTTATTGCAAAATGTGTATTATGACGTTAAACGTAAAAGAGCGGACAGTCAAAATTATGACGTCACGCTTTAATTCAAACATAGCATGACGCTACGCGTCATGGCTCAACGTTTGAAAAATATTCTATTCGATATGACGTCAGTGTATGACGTAGCGCTGTAAATTTGGAATATATCGTAGAATAGAATAGAATAGAATAGAATAGTTTATTCAGCTGATCACAGCGCCCTCTAGAGGCATACAATCACAGTCTCCTCCCTCCCCCGTCATTGACATTGATTATTCCCGGAAACAACAATTCATTTAACAATGTTAATAACATACGGAAACAGGGTGAATAAGTGTCTTCTGGCCATAATTTCAGTTCACATGCGGGAAGCGATCGCCCGAGATGGCTCAATTCCACTCTCCTATTGACGACCGCTACCTGCAGTGGTCCGAAATCTCACCAAGCCCGGTCAGGCCGCCAGGTTGAGTGGAAAATCGGGTCCATTCTCAACCTCCACCTGATAACTAGCCCAGCCAAGTGTGGGTGACCAGGAGACACTTACAATAGAAACCTTAATGCATGAATGAAAATGATCCATAATGAATATATGATAAACTGTTTCATGAAAAAACTCTAGCTGGCTACTGCCGCAAATTCAAAATTTCAGCAATTAATTTTGCTACATTAAAACAAATGGACTCATTTTCACACGTCATTAACCAAATGAATTTCTCATCCACAGATAGACTATTAAAGTGAACAGATGAGCCCTTAGCCAGTGTCATCAACTCAACTCGCTGATTATTAAATTGAGGGCATTCTAATAGAACATGTATTTCGTCTTCAATACTTGGACAGAAGTCGCAAGTCCGATCAAGAACTGAAATACCTGTGTATCTCCCCTTTTCTATATTTAGTTTGTGAGCACTTAATCTAAACTTGGCTAGTGCCTGACTATATTTGAATACTTGTATATTTAGCAAATATGGCTCCATGCAAAAAATATTTTTGAATAATTGATAAGTGCGTAGTTTATTTCCAGAGTTTAATAAGTGAAAATCTTGCCTATTCCTCAAACTAGAGTTTTGGAAATTAATTATATGTGTTCTTTTTTTTCCATTCATCTGAATATGTATTAAAAATAGCATGATGTAACTTCTTGACTGCAGAGTTAAGGGACTCACAGTAAGTTCTTGGGGATAAATGGCTTAGTTTAAGTTGACCAAGTAGAGTTTCTAAACCAGTATACCAAGAATCTATGCCTTCGTCATATAGCTGGCGAGACAGTAAATATGCCCCTTTTGCCAAACTATTGTCATCTAGGTTTGTCAAATGTGTACAATATTTATACATTGTGATTAAAAGATCCATTGTTATTGGAGTTCGACCCAGATCGCCTCTAGCTGCGTCATTGCTAGTTTTAGAGTGTACGCCAAGGGCATACTTGCAGAACTTAAGGTGTAATTTTTCAGCAGGCATATTTTCTAACTGTTTAAAAAGATATGATAAGCCTTTAGATTGGCAACTTTTGCTATTGACGGATGATCCCCAAATTTCTCCACCATACAAAAGGATATTTTTAACAGTGTGGTCAAAGATATGAAATAATGTTGACACACTTGTTGGTTGCCATTAAGAGATTTTATTAAGTGAAAAAAAGCTTTTAGTCCCTTAGAATATAAATCGTCTTTCGCTTGTGAAAATGACCCAGATTGTTGAAAGGTCAAACCTAAATAAGTGTATGTTTGGGTTTGCTCTAGTGGTTCTCCATTTAAGGTAATTTCTGCGTTAATTGTTTTACCCGATTTAGTATGAACGTTAAATTCAAAGTCATTAAACGTCTGATGAGCCACCGATGATGTGGTGAAACCGGTAACGACGAATTCCAGCTGTCAGTGTCATTTTATTTTATTTTCTTTTCTATATATAGTTTTTATCATTTAGAAAGTGATCGCACAACAGTATTTTCGTTATTTTGGGATAACACTATTTTAGAATAGCACAAATTCTAGTGCTGAAAATTTGGTCAAGTCCCGTGCGGAATTCGAACCACTGTATGTCGGCGATCTGAACTACTCGTTCCGTTATCCCAAAATATACGATCACTTTCTAAATGATAAAAAAATATATCTATTCAGCTTTGGGAGCTGTGTCATTACGATCATCAGAGAGGTACTGTATGTTCGCTTTCAAGAGTACCGGTTTGCTACCTCCTGTTTGCCGTTGGCCGAGTGGTTTAGATCGCCGATATACAGTGCTGGCAATTAGGTGCCTGACTCTGGGTTGCTGGTTCGAATCCCGCACGGCACTCGACCAAATTTTCAGCACTAGAATTCATGCTATTCTAAGATAGTGTTAGCCCAAAATAACGAAAATATTGTTATACGATCACTTTCTAAATGATAAAAAATATATCTATTCAGCTTTGAGAGCTGTGTCATTACGATCATCAGAGGGGTACTGTATGTTCGCTTTCAAGACTACCGGTCTGCTACCTCCTATTTTTGTGGGAGGCCCGTTGGCCGAGTGGTTTAGATCGCCGACATACAGTGCTGGCGATTAGGTGCCGGACTCTGGGTCGCTGGTTCAAGTTCCGCACGGCACTCGACCAAATTTTCAGCACTAGAATGTGTGCTATTCTAAGATAGTGTTATCCCAAAATAACGAAAATACTGTTATACAATAACTTTCTGAATGAAAAAAAATATATATCTATTCAGGTTTGGGAGCTGTGTCATTACGATCATCAGAGGGGTACTGTATGTTCGCTTTCAAGACTATCGGTCTGCTACCTCCTATTTTAGTGGGAGGCCCGTTGGCCGAGTGGTTTAGATCGCCGACATACAGTGCTGGCGATTAGATGCCTGACCCTGGAGTCACTGGTTCGAATCCCTCACGGGACTTGGCCAAATTTTTAGCACTAGAAGTTGTGCTATTCTACGATAGTGTTATCCCAAAATAACGAAAATACTGATATTTTGATTATTTCATTCAAATTTCAATTCTACTTCTGGTATATGTGCATGTATAAAATACATACAGAATGTATCTCATTACATTCTTAACCAAAGATCAATACCTGGGTGATATTACAACAATACCATGGTGTTATATATTGTTATGATTGGCTTAACTTCAGCTGTTGAACGTATTTCTAATTTGAGGACAATGGGCAATAAGACTAAATACATTTTCATAACTTCATTTATTTTCACAATAAGCAACATAATCGAGATTAGCAAGTGAAGTTTTACAACACAATATAATACGCATCATGGGTCTCCTTCAGTTTAGTGTAGACATATATACCCTTGAATATCTGTTACCATGATTCAGTCATAATATTGTCTGTATTATATTGATGTCGACAAGGAATAAACATAATTATTTGATAGTATTATTAATTGTATGTTGTTTATGATTAGCATTAACTTTTTATACGCTGAAATCCAGCCATTTGCTCCATATTACATTCAACATTCAATATGAATGTGATACATGTACAAGTTCATGGTAATTGATACATTATGGTGAAGGTGACCTGTATCACCAGTATACAAAATGATTCCGAGCGCATTGAATCTTCATCACATGATGCTGAGACAGATCAGAACGGAGTGACGGTAAAATCAGGTGTGTTTTGTAGAGGATTCTGTCAATGAGGATGCTATACTGTACACATACAAAATATGAAGTGCTGATGTGTAGGGCCTATAGCACAAAATCACAAGCAAGTTGGTAAAACTAGGCACACAGGGTCTCATTTCTGCCGCTAACGTGTTGATTTTGGTGGGGGTGTCCTCTCAGGGGGAGGTGCGGGTGGGAGGGAGCCTAATGTCTAAAGCAGTATTCCAGGTTTTCCATCAATAAACTCTATTCCATACCCCACTATTTCAAGCACGTGAAATCAGACAAAAATTATTTGCGGGGAATGTCACTTCCACATTCCTAGCTGGACATGCTAGTGGGGAACCCTCAATCCCAGGTTAATTACCATTGGTGCAGCTAACGTCCAACAAATACAAAATTGAGCTTGGCATCCGGCCCTATGTTATTCAGTGATGTATTCCCCTACGGACGCTATTGACTCGACGGAGGTCCTTGCGCTCATCCAGCGCTTGTTGGTTTTATTTTCAGTATAATTATATAAAGGATGTGTGATGTTTACATACGACAAACTCCTTTGTGTGTGGCGGTAATGAAGCTGGGGGGGGGGAGGGGTTTTGTTTTGTTTTTTTCTTTCAATCCAAAACCTGCAAAAACATATTTTGCTCGAAGAATATGCACTGAAATATCAGCCTGGAAACAATTACGATGGTCAGTTGCATAAAAATGAGTTTACATTTCATCAAAATGTGGTCCACGGCATATTTTTGTATTTCTGGGGCATTTATAAGGAGAATTTTCCCTTGTAACAAAAATATGTCACCTCAGAATAAAATTATATTTTCGCAAAGATATTTGGAAGATTGCTCATTTGAAAGTATCAAGTCTGATTTTTGTTTGAGGTGTCATATTCCCTATAAATGCTTCAAAAATACAGCCTTGCCCAGGGAGCATATTTTCATGAATCAAAAATTCAGTTATATTCAGCCCCCCATACGACCCATTCGGACCAATAGTGGGTCATCTGGACCCCAAAACGTACGTTCCCATGAAATTTTAGCACTGCGTATGCGTGCCATAGCCCTTCCACAAACCACCAGTCCAGTCGAAGGCTCCTCCACGAGTGCTAAACTTTGACACCCCATTCGGACCAATAGTGTTCGATCTCGAGGCTAAAACGGACATTCCCATGTCCTTTTCCCACAATTCCCGGTCTACGCCAGCGCGCGCATCTTAGCCTCTACTTCCACACCCAAAATGCCCGAATTCGCTGCTGCTCCTATTGATGACGTCACTGATGAAATGGACATCCCTTTAGTCGTTGTCTACACCCCAAGAGCTTCAAAATGAGACCCTACATGACCTATTTGGATACAATATAGGCCCTCAATCTCTCAAATGCGCCCTAGCGCTTCTCCAAAATGTCCACTGGTAGATGTTCTCTTTAGGTCCACATGTTGATAGTGAAAGTCTGGTCCGTACACACATGTAACTAATATTATGGTGTTTGACACTGAACATTGGACTTTACCTCCATTTTGGCATTTATGTATTTCAGCATGCCTTTATTACATATCATCTCGAACTAGAATATTTCGTTGTTAAACAATCCAAAACAAAATGAATATGAGAAAGCCAGAACGCGCACTATGCAAACCTCATTTCTATGGCTTTTCATTATTAAGCGTTATTTTGTGTTCCTGTAGGCGTATTATCTTCGAACATCTACATGGAGCATGTTTATGGTTTTCATAAGCATGTGTCTTATTCTGGTTCCATTTCTGTGAACAGCTATAATATGGACAGAGTCAACACTTATATGGTTTTTCATCAGTCTGGTTTCTTTCATGTTTCTATGAGTTCCATTTGTGTGAACAGCTATATGGACAGAGTGAGCATTTTATGGCTTTTCACCAGTATGTGTCCTTTCAGATACCTTTAGGTTCCATTTCTGCGAACAGCTATATGGACAGAGTGAGCAGTTATGGCTTTTCACCAGTATGTCTCCTTCCATAATTCTTCAGGCTCCATTTCCGTGAACAGCTATATGGACAGTGTGAGCATTTATATGGCTTTTATCAGCATGTGCCCTTCCATAATTCTTCAAGCTCCCTTTTTGTGAACAGCTATATGGACAGAGTGAGCATTTATATGGCTTTTCACCAGTATGTGTCCTTTATGATCCTTCAGACTCCCTTTCTGTGAACAGCTATATGGACAGAGTGAGCATATATATGGCTTTTCATCAGTATGTGCCCTTTCATGATCCTTCAGTCTCCTTTTTTGTGAACAGCTATATGGACAGAGTAAGCATTTATATGGCTATTCACCAGTATGTGTTCTTTCATGTTTCTTCAGATTCCCTTTCACTGAACAGCTATATGGACAGAGTGAGCATTTAAATGGCCTCTCACCAGTATGTGTTCTTTCATGATCCTTCAGGTTCCCTTTCTGTGAACAGCTATATAGACAGAGTGAGCATTTATATGGCTTTTCACCAGTATGTGTTCTTTCATGTTTCTTTAGGTTTAATTTTTGTGAACAGCTATATGGACAGAGTGAACATTTGTATGGCTTTTCACCAGTATGTTTCCATTCATGATTCTTCAGGTTCCCTTTCTGTGAACAGCTATATGGACAGAGTGAGCATTTATATGGTTTTTCACCAGTATGTATCCTTTCATGTCTGTTTAGGCTCCCTTTCTGTGAACAGCTATATGGACAGAGTGAGCATTTATAAGGCTTTTCACCAGTATGTGTCCTTTCGTGTCCCTTCAGTGTCCTTTTCTGTGAACATCTATATGGACAGAGTGAGCATTTGTATGGCTTATCACCAGTGTGTGTCCTTTCATGTACCTTTAGGGTCCATTTATGTGAACAGCTATATGGGCAGAGTGAACATTTGTATGGCTTTTCACCAGTATGTTTCCATTCATGATTCTTCAGGTTCCCTTTTTGTGAACAGCTATATGGACAGAGTGAGCATTTATATGGCTTTTCACCAGTATGTGTTCTTTCATGTTTCTTCAGATTCCTTTTCCGTGAAGAGCTATATGGACAGAGTGAGCATTTGTATGGCTTATCACCAGTGTGTGTCCGTTCATGTTCCTCTAGACTGCATTTCTGTGAACAGCTATATGGACAGAGTGAGCATTTAAATGGCTTCTCACCAGTATGTGTTCTTTCATGAGTCTTCAGGTTCCATTTCTGTGAACAGCTATATAGACAGAATGAGCATTTATATGGCTTTTCACCAGTATGTATCCTTTCATGATCCGTCAGCCTCCATTTATGTGAAGAGCTATATGGGCAGAGTGAGCATTTATATGGCTTTTCACCAGTATGTGTCCTTTCGTGTACCTTTAGGGTCCCTTTCTGTGAACAGCTATATGGACAGAGTGAGCATTTGTATGGCTTTTCACCTGTATGTGTCCTTTCATGTTTCCTTAGGTTTACTTTTTGTGAACAGCTATATGGACATAGTGAGCATTTGTATGGCTTTTCACCAGTATGTGTCCATTCATGTTTCCTTAGGTTTACTTTTTGTGAACAGCTATATAGACAGAGTGAGCATTTGTATGGTTTTTCACCATTATGCGTTCTTTCGTGATCCTCTCGGTTTACTTTACCTGAACAACCTTGTGGACAGAGTGAGCATTTGTATGGTTTTTCACCAGTGTGTGTTATTTCATGATTTCTCATTTCTCCTTTCTGTGAAAAGCTATTTAGACAGAGCGAACATTTGTATGGCTTTTCACAAGTATGAACTCTGTCACCTGTCGTTCTTCCTGTATTGTCCATTTCTGGATTCCAAAATCTCAAAGATTCGTCGGGCAGTTTTGTCGTCTCTGCTGTATTAACTTTTATCATGTACATGGCCACAGGAAAAGGTCTTTCAGAGGAGAAATCATCGAAACGTGACTGCTCGTCATCAGAACACCTCTTGACAAAAGACTAAATCAAACAGAAAACATAATCACCCTTATTTATATATAAAAACTTCTTTCCACTTCAATACGGTAAGTTATTAATTATATCTTCGAAAATCTGCTTGCAAAATGACATGGATTTTGTGAATTTAATATAAACTTGTAGCATACTCCACCATGAGTCTTTAGAACCGTATCCAAAAGCTGTTGTTACAAGTGTTTAAAACCAGATCTCAAGACAAGCTGAGGAGATAGCAGGTCCTCCGCCAAGTAGCCTGTTTGAGAACATACAGCATTTATGCTTCAAATACCTCCTTAAATGTAACTCGGAAAGTGGATATCTGTATGTGGAAAGGGACATTTATCTGGAATTGTTGAGACAAGTTGAGGAGGTTTGGGAAGCAGTGATGGATAGCGTAACACTGGAATGCAAGTCTGCAGTTGTTTATGGAATTTTGGATGGTGAAGCTTATAAATCGATGGGTGGTATAGATCTCAAGATGTCGCGTTCACAACACAGATGGATACAATATGGGTGAGTGAAATCCAAGACTGCCAATGGCAGTCATGTTGGATTATATAATACTTCAATGAAAATCAACACCAATGGCGGTCTACTGATGCGAAACAATTTCTCAAGTTTGAAGTCAACTGGACAAGTTGTTCAATGTCCAAGATGGTCAATGGCAGCCATCTTGGATTACATACCACGAAGCACCTTATCAAGTTTGAAGTCATTTGGACAAATTGATCTCAAGATACCGCGTTCACAAGATGCAGGACAGACAGAATCCAAGATGGTCAATTGCAGCCATCTTGGATTACATGCTACCTGAATAAAAATCAACATCAATGGCCGTCTAACTAATGTGAAACGCCTTCTCAAGTTTGAAGTCAATTTGTTGAGTTGTTCTCAAGATATCAGGATGGACGGAATCCAAGATGGTCAATAACAGCCATCTTGAATGACATGCTACTTCAATGAAAATCAATACAAAATGGCCGTCTAACTGATGTGAAGCACCTTCTCAAGTTTGAAGTCAATTGGACGAACTGTTCTGGAGATATCACGTTCACAAGATTCGGGACGGACGGGCGGATGGGAGAACGGAAGGCCGGACGGACGGCTAGTATTTTCGTGGCGAAGGACAATAACGCTCCCCGTCTCGCATGTCGATGATTTTACATGTTTAAGATCCGGGCACAAGAACCGGGTTTCTGTGTTGAAAGACCTAGCTGACGGCAGATCAAGGTCAAATGTCTGGCTCGTGTCACTGTGCAGGGAGAGTACAACAAGTGTACGGTTTTTGCAAAAGTCATCTATATTTTATCTTGATTCATCGAATCAATATTTTATTCTCTAGAAACCGTGATGATATTCTGTTAAGATTAATAGAATTCAGATATATCGATCAATTCCAGTAGATATTTCTCTCTTCACGAGGTCAACCTATCATTCCCACACAGTTGTGACCTAAGCTTGACGTTTTAGACATACATTGGTCAGTACTCGGAACATGGATATGAGGGTGTTGATGCCAGATCTTCATAAGTGACAAGTAGAATGGGGAGCGAATTTTGTAGATCTGGTTTTAATCTAATCAACAACTGTGTTTCACGGCTTACCGGTAATTGTTCACATGGATCATGCTCAACACCACCTTCTTGTTCTCGAACCGCATACTGGGCTGTTGGTTCTGTCTTCACTGTTACATCGCCCGCTTCCATAGATTTGTTTGCAGAATGCCGGTACGTTATCCCATCATCTTGCACCAATGATCCTGTCGCTTGATCAAGAGATTCCAGTTTTACTGATAAGTCTTCCATTGTCCTCTCAATTATGACAGACAATTTAGTCCCACTGAAATAAAAACACAACAATCATCTTTTATTGGTGGCTTAAAGGAGAAATATTCGGTAATTCAGTTTAAACGTCACATCCCAACTACTAGATTATTTTACCTAAGAATAATGTCATCGAAAACTATGAAGCCACAAAAGGGATATGGTGAAAAATAAATCAAAATATCATTGACCGTACGTTAACAACGTGGACCCCGCGTTAATCAGCCAATGAAATATAGCCACATAATCTTTGACGATTACAGATCTTTAGAGGAAGAATGTGCGACCATCGTGACACTGTTTAATACTTCAGTGTTGGATTGAAATATCGTAATATATTCTCAGAGCTACTAAACGAAACACTGAAGTACTATTTGTTGTTTATATATATATTTTTATTTATATCTTTTTATTTACAATCAGCATAATAAATTGTCTATATTATTAAAGGAACCGGCATGAAATGCCCGTCCGTATGTCTGTCTGTCAGAGATGGCGTCCGCTGACACAGTTTTGAGCCACCAAACTTGGTACACATATACTGCACCTACAGGATGGTGCCCTGCAAGCCTCAGATTCGACATTCAGTATCTCGCCATCATCCAAATTGCTTTTTCCTATGTTGTGAGTATATAAATACGACTGAGACACCAAACTTGGAAAACAAATGCTACGTAACAATACCCAAATGATGGTACCACATAAGCATCAGATTCGACAATCAGTAGCTAACCATCGTCCAAATTGTTTTTCTCCGTGTAAGTGGTTTAAAACCGCCAAACTTGAAACAAATAATACGAGACATTGCCTACATGATGATATCATATAAGCGTTAGATTCGACATTCAGTAGCTAGCCTGAAATGTCCGTATTTATGTCTCTCACAGATAGCGTCCGTTGACACCCCGTCTTCACCATGTCCAGGTTTCTATTTGTGAGCTAAAGGCGAACCCTTGACCAACTTGCATAGCAAACCGCGTTAGTAGTAGGGAAAGGGCATGTAAAGCTTCATTGAACTACTTATTTTAAGGGGGAACTTTGTGAGGCTCTCTCACGAATGGATACATGTCATTTCGTACCCAAACCGATTCGACCCTAACCGTTTCGTACCCAGTCGTTTTCGTACCCTAACCTTTTCGTACCCAGACGAATTCATCTCCAACGGTATATTTTTTTTAATATATGTATTCAGTTATCATGTTCAAAATGTTTCATACGAATACACTTGAGCCTGAAAATGTTTTATTGTATATGGTACGAAAAGGTTAGGGTACGAAAACGACTGGGTACGAAGTGGTTGGGTACGAAGTGGTTTGGGTACGAAGTGGTTTGGGTACGAAATGACCAGTACCCTCACGAATTTCCCCATTAAATTTTACCCGGGGGAACAAATAAGTAGGTCAATGAAGCTTTAAATGCCCTTTCCATACTACTCGCGTTCCGCCCACATTCCAGTGACGTGACCTAGAAAAACTACGCTGATGGTAAAATACGTTTGGGCTTTACTTTCGTTGCTAAACTATTCGCTGATACCGAATGTAAAATATTTAATCCGAGCACGTATAACAATAAAATATGAATGGATAGACCAGTGATTTTTTTTAGAAATCCGTGCGTTTCAATCCAATTCAAATTCTTCATTGGAAAGGTGAGGTCGGATACAATGACATCGCGGAACGCTGTTGAAGTTCCGGTGTTAACTACATTTGTCTGGCTTGCTGGACGTTTGATGGTAGATGAATGAGTTTATTTTCTCTTCAAATATATTTTGTTTTAAACTATGTTTCCTTTATATTTATTAATGTTCATGGTTGTTGAAAAGTTTCATGTTCATCTGCCACTGGGTATCGCAGAAGCTATGGTGTTTTCGAATCTGTTGTCACGGTCGCCATGGTCGCAGTACTTAAAGCTGACATGACCTTATTTAATGCACGAATGGTAGCGAAAAAAAATATTCACAGATTTTAGTTCCAGTTGAATAATACCCGGCGGAACTAATCCGAGTGCCGAGTTCACGTCGCTATTCTGCCAACTTCTCAGCCGAGTACATTTGCCTTCACCGCATATATAAAGTTTGAATCGACTGAGGACCTTGCCAGTCTGAACTGACACTCCTACTGTGCACATCATATTCATGTTGTCGTTGTCTCCAGCCAAAATTCGAGCTCTGTGAGCATCATATCACATTCATTCGCAAACAGTATAAATATATCTGAAAAAATGGGTAATAAAATCTGAAGAATCTGACAACTATATAGACACGATTTAGGCATACCTTTCAGTATTTCTTCAACACAATGAAACCTGTTGTCCCGTTACCAGCTTCTACAGCATTGTCTTTCAATTTACCTCACTCGACGAAAAGGGCGCACGAAGCGACTGTTTTGGTAATTCTTGAGGCTCTACACGATGCACTCCACATGCGATCTCTTTTTCGATACCCGGTATGACGATACTGCTACAGGCCAACCCATGTTGACCGTTTACTGTGCCAAGGGACAATGCGAGACTTGCTGTTGCTGTTGGAGACTATTTGTGCAAACCGGAATGGCAAATTCCAAAATACGGAGTTACAAATTGAGAGCCCCTATTGCGATTGTCAGCCCGTCCAGCATTTTGACCTATCCACCAGTTGTATAGAAAGGTGAATTCTTTTAGCATTCGTGGTTGGGAAATCTGTCGTATCCGACCTCCAGCCTTTGGCCTCCAGTCACTATGACCACTTGAATCGGTCATTTCCAGTGACGTGAAAAGTAGGACTTCGGAAATGGCCACAGATCTCGGCGATTATCCGAAAAAACAGACTTTGATCTTGGCAAATGAGTCTAGATAAACCATCTTAGGTCCACATGGGTTGTGCCGGGTTTTGCTTTGAAGCGTTCATCGAGGGTTCTTCGGGCCAGTTTACTGGGAGGTGGATGCAAAAATGGTATTCTGGACAAACACAAAATTCGGAATAATGGATAAAATTCGGAATAATTGATATTACAGGACATGTCGCCAGCAATGGCCACTACACCATTTTTTACAAGGGTTGTGGGATAGCGCGGGCGATAGGTTGCGCTCCGTAGGGCATGATGAGTCTAGCCTGACGGAGTTACGGAACTAGATGTTACAAGTGTCTAGTCCGTCATTCATAATCCAGCCGTCGTCCATTAGAGAATATCCGCGTCCAGACTGAATGATGGGGTTAGGTACAAATGAGTGAGTCACTGAGTGAATCGTGCCCAGTACACGACTCTAATGATGGGGAGTAAGATTCCCACATTCATACACCCAACTAAATCTAGCATCTAATGTCTTATCTCCTCGACGCAATCGAATGAGAGAAAGAGAAGGATCAACAGCAACAGCAACGAGCATTTTGCGTTTACACAACAGACATTTTGTGTCTTACACATTTTATTTATTCCCTACGTCATCACATGGTAACAAAGCTATGGGAATCGCGATGGGTGCGGCTACAATTCGCCTATGCTATTGTAAGTGTATCAAACGCATTCTCGACCATGTTCGCTCTTGTTCGTGTGAAATGATCATCCATTAGTTCTGCTCTATTCCTAAGCGTCTTCGGACAGTCCAGAGTATGTAATTCCAACATATCCTGGAACTGCTGTTTTCATAATTTGGCCGTGGTTTTCACCGCCTCTGTGGGTGGTAACCCTAAATCCGCTTCTAATGATGACGTAATTTCTATGTACGACATCACTTACAATCTATATTGTATTAGCGGCACCACCAGGTGAGGACACATCCGTAAAAGGATATCGTTTTGGGCGATGACAGGACTTCCATCAAGGGTCAATGTCCAATCCTCAAAAAAATGTGTCCATCTAGCCACAGAACTCAGTAGCTGTGAAAGTGATCTCTGACCTAGCGGATTTCTGGGAGTAGAAACGGGATCACGTTCGTACATGCACACAATTAATTTGCGGCGGAACTTTTCTTCAATAAGGCTGCACCCTGTGAGGTTGACAATTACAAGCGTCTAGTCCGTCATTCATAATCCAGCCATCGTCCATTAGAGAATATCCGCGTCCATAATCCGAAGACCTATTCCACGGCACCAACTACTATTATTCAACATAGAAATATTTTTGTATAAATTGAATGCATTGTCTTCTTATGATTACAATTAACTTCATTACACAATAAAATGCGACCGAATCGTTCGATTATCAAAGGAACTATTTCGTAGACGGCTCACTACGTGATTGCCGGACGCTCCTCATGGGATGCTCTTTGTTCGTTCTATGTGAAAGGCTAAGTGCCGCCAATACAGAAATAGCCGAACGTGAGATTGAGCAGGTGTGTGCGATGATGTTATGGCATTGGGATAGAGCGATAAGCCATTACGATATAGCGTAAAGGCGTTCAGACTAGTGAAAAGCGTAACGTCGGGCATTGACACGCTTCACTACGTTTCGTTCATTGTCAATTCCATACGATATCACGTGATCATTTAGGCCATTCAAAGCTTCTGAGCTACACTACTAGGGCGTTTGGATGGTAATACAGGTATTTGCAGGGCACTACTGTTGGGTCTATACAAGCAATCCCGACGTTCACCAGAAGCTACGATATGATGCCACACCAAAATCATGTACATGAGTGAGAAGCTGACGCAGACAATGAAAGCGCACTGGCGGACACTGACAGTCCATTGACTGATACTGCGACCCCACCCACTGACAACTGAAAGCACGGCCGCTGATAAACAAACTACCTTCCAGGGAATGAAACGCAACACTAATCGGGTAGTGGAAAATGATGCCGACGTGCTGACAAGAAGTCGTATGACCCCAAAGACAAATATATACAGACTGCATATTTATAAAACCATGACCCTGTGATTTTGTACCCCACCCAAACCTGAGTGAGAAAGACTACGAATCTACCTTATTTTATCAGATCGCCAGTTACGTTACCCGAAGTTCCGTCGACGAGCGTTCAATTCGAGATCCTGCACGACCAAAGTGGACCCAATATTGTGCGAATAGGCCCATTTGCCTGGGTGTACGGTCCATTTTTTCGAATTGTTTAGATGTCCGGCTGTTTTTTTTAAGCCTCTGTTTTGCATCCACCCGCCAGTCAGGTGATCAGAAATGACCGACAGTCAAAGGTCAAGGGTCATTTTCGCTTCATTCATCCACCACGATTTCCCAACAAAGAATGCTAAGAGATTTCGCATTTCTATACTACTGATGGATGAGTTAAAAATGGACGGGGTGACAATCAGAATCAATGTATCTTTCAGTTTATACCTCCGTCTTTAGGAATTTACAATTGAGTGCGGGCAGGCCTGATTAGTAGACATAAATATAACAATTCTTACTTTGGAATGAAATTTCCGAATTACAGTATTTTGAAGTCGGTATCAGAAAGCGGAATTCACAGCGCAATCGAATTGCACCATATCGAGCCTCAACTGATAATCATGAAATAGAATGAACAGTTGCCCCTTCGTGTTTTTGGCGAGGGAGGTAAATTGACAAACAATGCCGGAGAAGTCTGTGACGGGATAAACAAGTGTCTTTCTTTTAGGCATGGAGCCTACTATAGACAAGTGATCCATGTTTCGAGGAAAACCCACCGGTATGTCTGAATCGTGTTTGAATAGTCATATCCCTAATTATATTGCCCAGGTTTTTCAAGATATCTTGATATTGTGTGAGAGTTATTGTGTTATAGCATATGATGCTCACAGTCCGAATATGTGCTTGTGACAACAACAACAGCATAAATATGATGTGGACTGTCCTAGAGTCTGTTCAGACTGGCAAGGTCCTCAGTCGATTCAGGATTCATATATGCGGTGAAGGCAAATGTACTCGGCTGAGAAGTTGGCAGAATAGCGACGTGAACTCGGCACTCGGATTAGTTCCGCCGGGTATTATTCAACTGGAACTAAGATCTGTGAATATTATTTTTTCGCTACCATTCGTGCATTAAATAAGATCATGTCAGCTTTAACATTAAGCCAACTTCCTCACTCACAGGAATAGTTCTGAAATGCCCGACACTTTTATTTGGTAATTCAGTGTCCAGATTTAACAAACGAAGAATTCCCTTATTTGAATCTGCCCCAAATGGACTGATAGACGGAAAACACAACCGCTATATACACCATTCTAATTACAGGTGGGGAGGGGGTGCGTAATTATAGCCATGACTAATATACATGTTAGTAGGGTCATATCCTTAAATCCCTTGACCATTTTGCTCCTACCTTTTTTTATGATTGATTTCACTAACTGAACCATTTTAGAGCAAAATGAGCTCCTATGTACTTTTCATATCTGACGGCTAACTCCGCTAGAGGGCGAAATCCAAAATGGCCGCCGACCCATTTTCAAAACATAAAATTTGATATCTCAGCATCTAGATTAGACATAAGTACAAATGAGGTGTCCTTTCCCACTAATTTTAGCATGACAAACACAATAAAATGGTTAGTTTTTAGTTTGGGAACATTCTAAGCTAGAAATCCAACATGGCTGCCATCTGCCAACTTGAAAACATAAAATACAATATCTCAGGTTCTAGATTAGACAGAAGTACAAATGAGGGATCTTTTCCCACTGATTCTCGCATGACAAACACAATAAAATGGTTAGTTTTTAGTTTCGGGGTCATTATGAGCTCGAAATCCAAGATGGCTGCCATCTGCCATCTTGAGAATAACATTACAACCCCAAAGTTCCTGATACGCATAGGGCCTATATCAAGCGTCACTGTCGCTGCATGAGTCAGTGCTGTCAGAATCGCTGTCATCGCTTCCGCTGCAATCCTCAGTGTCGCTTTCCTCCTCTGCCTGGGGGTTGGTAGGCAGATTGATGAATGTGGGATTGCAGGCTGGGTGGAACGGATGGGCAGACATAGGCCATCTACGAGATGCCATCCATGGCCGATCGGGGATGGGTGACTTTGGAGCTCGAAATGCTTCTGCAAATAGATGAGGTAGTTTGCACGCTCCAAGTGATGGCGGAGACTGTCCGAGTCGGTTGCGAGTCGAATGGTGCTTTTCCTTTTCGGCTCCCTCCACTTTGCTGCCCTCACGACTCCCAGGGTGGCATTTTTGTTATCAGAATAGACGTATCGAATGACGAATCGCTCCAAATCATCGATAACCTCTTGACGGACTGGAAGTTGCCTGCCGCATGCTGCCAGCAAGCCATGTGCCTCTTTGGAATTCTGAAGACGTTCTGCGATGAGCTTCTTGCTTGCTCCATAGAAACCAGAGTTGTGGTCACATCCAGTGAGCACGTGCAGTTGTATGATGGATGCAGCCATTTCCTCACTGCACAAGCATCGGGCAGTGATCAGTTGATGTTTCCGTTTCAGGCACAGGAGCCCTGATACATGCTGAGCAACATAGGCAGCTTGTACGTAATTGCCCGTGTCCTCAGTGTCAAGAATGACTGCTGCTGTGTAGCCCTCTGACCGCAGTACACTATAAACCGTGAACATGGCCGTATCAGCCTCCCCTTGGTAGCATTTGAACTCCGGCACGAGCTTGCCAGAAGTGAGATTCATCGCACTGCTGCCTACTACACAGTAGATCATCTCGATATGGGTTGAGGCTGCAGCACTTGTGAATGCAGCTTGAAGAAATGTCTGCAGGCGTATCTTGTTCCCAGAATTACCCAGGAGAGCATGGAAGTCTTTGTTCGAGGGGAATTTGTCATCCGACTTCATATAGACATTCCTGATCGGCTTGCCTTTCTGGCGCAGCATTCGCTTACTGTCCTTTATCGTGGAGGTTTGGTCATATGGATCGTTCAAACACATTATGCGCTCTGCATGCCTGTGTCTTGTCAGAACTGAGTGCACCATATTTTCTGCATGATCCCCCATGTGTACTTGGTACCGTCACCCTTCTCTCTGTCTTCGATGGTTGGAGCAGCTCGACGCCAGGTTGGATCCATATCTACAATAGACGTATAAACATCCGGTTCTGGAATCGGGGTCATAGTAAGCTTCTCAAGGAGCTTGCTTTTCTGTGCCTTCCGCATGGTTCCATTGGCATTGAATATAGAAAGGCACTCGCCGGTCAGACGATGCTAGAGTACCTCTTCAAGTTTGAGGGCACCACTCTTTTCGACCAGTCCAAGAACTGACGCCATAGCTTTAGACTCCATTTCTTCAGTCTTCCCCTTCAGGCCCTCACCATCCGCTCTCTTCGGTTCTTGAGTTGTAAAGTTCTGACGCTTGTTAAGAGGTACATGGTCATTGAGAGACTTGGTTTTGGAATACACACTCTCTTTCAGGAATTCCTCAACCTAGGTTGTGCCATCCACCTTTGCCGATTTAAAGTCAGAAGCTAGCAAGTCCGAAGCCGGGATTCCTGACCGCAGGGAGTGCAGTTCCTGATTGTTATCATGGTCAAATGGATCACACTTGAATTCTGTGAAACATGCGCTCAAATCCTGGATGGCTTGTTCGTCCTTCTTCAGTTTACTCTTTGCACAATCAGTATGCTTCACTGCAGCTTGTTTCTTGCAATTAGCGTGGCGATGGACGCTTGCCCTTACCCGATTGACGTTATTGACGTTGCGAGTGTTGAAAAGGAGCTGTTTTTCGTTGAAGAGAATGGCCAACCAACCAGACTTCAGCTTGGAACCGTTATTCATTGTTGTCTCAATCTAGCATCGTCTGACCGGCGAGTGCCTTTCTATATTCAATGCCAATGGAACCATGCGGAAAGTACAGAAAAGCAAGCTCCTTGAGAAGCTTACTATGACCCTGATTCCAGAACCGGATGTTTATACGTCTATTGTAGATATGGGTCTAATCTGGCGTCGAGCTGCTCCAACCATCGAAGACAGAGAGAAGGGTGACGTTACCAAGTACACATGGGGGGATTATGCAGAGAAGGTGGTGCACTCAGTTCTGACAAGACACGGGCATGCAGAGCGCATAATTTGTTTGAACGATCCATATGATCAAACCTACACGGTAAAGGACAGTGAGCGAATGCTGCGCCAGGAAGGCAAGCCGATCAGGAATGTCTATATGAAGTCGGATGACAAATTCCCCTCGAACAAAGACTTCCACGCTCTCCTGGGTAATTCTGGGAACAATATACGCCTGCAGACATTTCTTCAAGCTGCATTCATAAGTGCTGCAGCCTCAACCCACATCGAGATGATCTACTGTGTAGTAGGCAGCAGTGCGATGAATCTCACTTCTGGCAAGCTCGTGCCGGAGTTCAAATGCTACCAAGCGGAGGCTGATACGGCCATGTTCACGGTTTATAGCGTACTCCGGTCAGAGGACTACACAGCAGCTGTCATTCTTGACACTGCGGACACGGACAATTACGTGCAAGCTGCCTATGTTGCTCAGCATGTATCAGGGTTCCTGTGCCTGAAACAGAAACATCAACTGATCACTGCCCGATGCTTGTGCAGTGAGGAAATGGCTGCATCCATCATACAACTGCACGTGCTCACTGGATGTGACCACAACTCTGGTTTCTATGGAGCAAGCAAGAAGCTCATCGCAGAACGTCTTCAGAATTCCAAAGAGGCACATGGCTTGCTGGCAGCATGCGGCAACCAACTTCCAGACCCTCAAGAGGTCATCGATGATTTGGAGCGATTCGTCATTCGATACGTCTATTCTGATAACAAAAATGCCACCCTGGGAGTCGTGAGGGCAGCAAAGTGGAGGGAGCCGAAAAGGAAAAGCACCATTTGACTCGCACCCGACTCGGACAGTCTCCGCCATCACTTGGAGCGTGCAAACTACCTCACCTATTTGCAGAAGCATTTCGAGCTCCAAAGTCACCCATCCCCGATGTTGGCATTTTGTGGGAAGTTGATGCTGGGTCGACATCGGGCCTTACAGGCTAGTCTTTTGTGTTAAATGCCGTCATTTACATCTGACGACGATACAGCTCACCAATCTCCAATGTACGACTTGTCACAGCGAAACAGCTCACCAATTACCAGTATACGAGTTGTCAGAGCATTTCCATCATAGCTCTCTAGATTTGTATCTAATACCGCTTATGCCGGTGCTAGGGGCCGTGTGGTCATATCATCCAAGTTGCCACATGAACAGGTACAATAAGAGCGTGCCTGAGATACAGCACATATCACGAATCGTTAGATTCTTGGTATGTGCTTTAGAATAGGTTAACCAGAAGACTATTCTGTGAAGTCATGTGACGCAGTCAGTATGTCGGCACCTCTTCCCACTTCCCTTATACGTGTTGTAATTTTTTCCTGTATATGGCGAGATTCTGCTGGTGGACGTTTCGTCCCCGAGGCCCGCCCCCTGTACAGACCTTTTGGTCTTTGATATATGTTGGCATTTTGTGGGGCCGTGTGGTCATATTATCCAAGTTGCCACATGAACAGGTACAATAAAAGCGTGCCTGAGATACAGCACATATCACGAATCGTTAGATTCTTGGTATGTGCTTTAGAATAGGTTAACCAGAAGACTATTCTGTGAAGTCATGTGACGCAGTCAGTATGTCGGCACCTCTTTCCACTTCCCTTATATGTGTTGTAATGGATGGCATCTCGTAGATGGACTATGTCTGCCCATCCGTTCCACCCAGCCTGCAATCCCCCCATTCATCAATCTGCCTACCAACCCCCAGGCAGAGGAGGAAAGCGACACTGAGGATTGCAGTGGAAGCGATGACAGCGATTCTGACAGCACTGACTCATGCAGCGACAGGGACGCTTGATATAGGCCCTATGCGTATCAGGAACTTTGGGGTTGTAATGTTATTCTCAAGATGGCAGATGGCAGCCATCTTGGATTTCGAGCTCATAATGACCCCTGAACTAAAAACTAACCATTTTATTGTGTTTGTCATGCTAGAATCAGTGGGAAAGGACACCTCATTTGTACTTATGTCTAGTCTAGAAGCTGAGATATCGAATTTTATGTTTTTGAAAATGGCGTCAGCGGCCATTTTGGATTTCGCCCTCTAGCGGAGTTAGCCGTCAGATATGAAAAGTACATAGGAGCTCATTTTGCTCTAAAATGGTTCAGTTAGTGAAATCAATCATAAAAAAAAGGTTGGAGCAAAATGGTCACGGGATTTAAGGATATGACCCTACTATGTACTAAAGTATGGTAAGGGCACATAATTAGATCAATAACTTGGACTGTAGGACAGTTTCTTTAGCCGACATATTGTAGAGTAACCCAATTGTGGACAGTTTTGAACAATCAGAGCTGAATGTAAGCAGAATATCGTCTGGAATTGGCTTATAAAGTGTTTTTTAAGTGATCAAACTTATTATAGCCCTTATCTTATGTCCACACACGAGCCTCTGTAAAAGCAATGGTTGGCGCTGCTACATCTATTTTTTTAACGTGTAAGCAGCACAAATTTACAAAATGATACCCATATCTAACATGAATACAGCTTTGAAGAGAATGTAAACTGCGGAAAAAATCGCAGAAATGATAAACGATTTCTCTAAGACAAGCAGGGAAAATATGCGTCTAATATGTCACATTCAGTAGTATTTCAGGCATATAGCAATAACTATGATATGATTAACTTCGTATGTGTGGTTAGTCATGCGCAGACACCAGGTGGAGCAAATTACAACTCCTGCTGCCCACCCACTTGGGGTCTTCAAAATTGGAATGTTGAGGGCACGGCCATTTTTATTTTGCAGAAGACTTCAAAACAATGCGAAAGCCTAACGTTCTGCTGTGCCTAATCAAAGCTCAAAATGAAATCCGTTAGTAAATTTACTTTCAAAAATCAGGTACCGGTACGACTGCACATTTTGAGTTTACGTTCCCTTTATTATCTCCAGCTTGATCAACCATTTTCATCTCTGTCACCCACAGGTATTCCTATCTACTGTTAATGCTGCCGTCGGCAGACCAACAATCCAGAAATAACAAGGTCCACCATGTTGGATTCAGAAATTCCGCCAAATTCAACCGTCTCTTGACTCATCCACACTCAGACTTACCGTCTGTATCGCTTTAATACATTTCAAAACTCCCACGTGTGGTTGTCAAGACCCATTTGCCTCACTTTTTCGGGGTAGAAATCCATTTAAATTGTCCATTTTCAGCGAGCACGCAATCTCTCTCAATGGAAATCATCTCCACGAGCGGCTATTTTAGACGGACACTGTGACCCTATCTCCCCTCCCCGACTGCAAGTGGACTAGTCCAGATGCGACCATGGTGTCATAATGTTATTAAATATTCATGGTAAGGGCGCTCAGAAAGCCAAATTCAATTGTAATACTTAATATTTTATATAGTGGCATGTACGATTGGGGAGCATTGATAGGATATTAATTTATTAAGACTGGGGGTTGTTTAGATATGTGTTTTCACATAATGTTCAAATGAACATCGTATTCTGAAGACTGTTACTCTGGACACGACTTGGAATTCATTTGGATAAAGAATAATGATCAGTGATTTCGGAGTTTATGTATGGAACATCATTATGTCTTGCTGATATCATTGAAAACTGTTTTTCTCGTATTTATTTCATACACACTGGAATTGGGGCTAACTGTCATACGAAACAGGTCTTGTGATTATTGAAGCGGAAATTCTTTATGGACTGCGGCTGATTATTGAATCTTGATATCGGATTTGACACTTGCTACTGATATAAATACTGTATTGACAAATTCATATATTGGATCTTTCTTTTTCGTATTTTTTTTTTCATTTATCTTTTATACAAAAGGAAGGCATTGGAATGTTGTTTTTGTTTGTCAAAATCAATCAAGCATCCCAGTGTAGTAGAACGTTCCCATAATGTATATCTAGCTTCAAGAATGGAACCAAAGAAACTGACAAGTATCCAATAATGAATGAGATATATTTATCGAATTAATTTATATGAACTTTCAATTTCGACCATCCACATTTTTCTTTGATGTGGATGTCATACGAATCAGGTCTTTGGATTCTACACGTTGGGTGGGCACGGGTTTCTGTTGCTTCAATGCATTTTGTCTCACTTCATGGATCATGTTTGAAAATAGTTTGATGGGATCCGCCTCTCGTCTCCTCTCAACACTTTCTGACCTGAATTCATTCATTTCATTTTATGTAACATTCATTCATTTCATCTAGTAAATTAACTGATTTTCTCTAATTAGATATCGCAACATTGGTGAGACTAGAAAAGTTGAATCCATCTTCTTTCTCTATGTCCATAATTTCGATGTGACACTGATGGAGTTAACAAATGCAAGCGGCAACTTTATATAGACCCGTTCTTGGTTAATAATTGACCACGTATACTGACAAGAAGTCATAATACCCCACCGGCAAATATACTGACTGCATATTTCTAAAACATCACAAGAACCAAAAGTGACCCCTGTGATGATTTTTATCTCAACCTCACTTTTATTGTGATTGTTCATGTGACGAAACTGAATGACATGGCCACACGGTCCCTAACACTGACTTGGGCGGTATTAGATACAAATATTTCAGAGCGACTAGGCTATAAAGAATATACACGAGAGTTCAAAACAGATATTACAGAGACTTCGTTGCAGAAGTTTGGAAGTTTGATTTTTCGTTTTGCTCAACTAGTATCCAACCACAAAGTGTTAAAAGCTTGAGCTATCTAGACCCAAGTGTGAAGAAGATATCGAAGCATAATCACCCCAACCCCCATTCTTTGTTTGTTTTTGTGTTACTCAGAGAGCATTGGGGGAAGGCATCATGCGACCTTACTCACTACCGTAGACGTCAACACCCCGTTCCAAGTAAGCCATGCATTGGTGGTTTTGAATACACACTTCAAACAAAAGCTAACATGGTAACAATACACCGTTGGAAATCACAACAAAAGGTCCAGAAGAAAAATACTTCCATGGTGATAATAATGACATAGTGACACCAATATTGGAGATAATAGGAATCGGATTGCTTTATCTGAATGATCCGTACACAGACTCAATATGTGTTAAATTTCATTGCGTTAGGTTCGGGGAGAAATAAAATATTAGAACGTAATCACCCCTACCCGTATTTCGGCTTTATTTTTCTCATGCTCTGGTGCCGTTAAACATGGTTATGTTACATCCTTGAAGTACATATTAGATGGCTACACCAGGTCTAGAATTAACGAAGAGAGGATCATCTTTCACAAATACAAATCAGGCAAAATGCAAAATGAGTTTCTGCAACTGCAAAACAAAAAAACGAGTCTCATTTCTAAAAAAATCGAGGAAAATGTACCCTCCAAGTTATGACTTCATCATTTCGTAAAAAACGTAAAAGGCGTACATTGGATTACGTTATTTAATAGGATATTATTCAGAGGTCAGGTAAGGGAAGTTACAGAAAGTTTAGTGCAAGAATAAAAAAAGATATACGCTCATAAATACCCCTACCCCCACCTTAGAGTTAATTTTATCTTGTTCAGAGAGCGGTGAAGAAATGCATGCTGTGACCTTAGGCACCACCGTAGATGCCTACATCAGGTCTAGAACTGACCAGCAGATGATACTCGTTCATAAACAGTGGTCAAACTAAATCTACGCGGGGGTGCTACGAAAACCTTATTTAGACCCCTTTTTGCGATTTGGCTACCGGACTATAATCAGCCATTTCGTATGTCCACCATATTACATGATCACCTCAATAGGTCAGTCAGTCAGCCAACTTACAAGACCCGTCTCATCGGGGAGTATGGTTTAGGCATGGTTATTACTATACCCACTGCGTCTCCACGACCTTGGTCTTTCATTCTATTGAGTATTGTGTACCACATTTACAACCAAGTGTTTGATTTTAATTCACGAGTACCCTTAGCGTCTTCGACCCGGGTTCTCTTTGGGTGAGTTTTAGTGTGCTGTGAGCCTATACTGTCCGCCAGCTTACGGCTTCATCACAGCTAATCACATGTCCTCTTCATTACATGATCACCTCAACAGGTCAGCCTGTTGCCAACACACAATACATCTTTCAAGACCCGACACAAGGGTGAGTATTAGCTTTTAGGTATACTTTGTGTCAGTTTCAAGTTTAAAGTCCAGAGAGTTTGGTGCATGAGGGCAATTATGTCCAACTTACTAGATCATCTCAAGAGAGGCAGCTGCTGTCAACTCAAAAGTCATCTTACAAGAACTGACACATTCGTGAGTACTACTTTCAGGTTTACCAGTGTCAGCAACAGGGACTAAGTACAGAGAGTTGACGTAAGACGGCTTGTGGACTCCGAGTGGTATAAGATGGGCACCTTGTATGCAATGAAGGCGGGACATGACCACTTCTCGTCATACACTGATTACCACTCGAATACTCAGAGCGCCCGGGCCCGAGTTCCTTCGTTGGGGGTAAAATTGTGCACCACATCCACGATCACGGCTACATGGATGAGTACATTCTACTATCTATCATGATTACTCCATGACTACCCACAGCGTCACCGACCAGGGTCCCTCTTGTCGAGTACTAGTGTGCCACGTCCGTGATCATCTCAGCGGTTACTCAGCCTGCTATTGGAACTACAACAAGGCCGAGGTGCCCAACTCCTTATGTTGGTAGTGAGGCATAGCAAAAGCAGGTGTAGATTTGGGTCACAAATATTAAACATTTGTAAACAATGTTAGTATTTGTAACCAAATCAAACATGCTTTTGCTTTGATTACCCTCCCATCCTGCCCCTCACTGCACGGCCTTGCACACCACACGTCTCGGGCTATAAGAGTGAGAAAGAGGGAGATTATGGATTGGGCAGAGCTTAAGTAACCTAGCTGGGCTAAGAGAACTCCCTAAGGGGAGACAACTTTTCCGTTTTAATTATTTGTAAGGATCTTCCTAAAGGGAGATAAGGCATAGCAAAAGCAGGTTTGATTTGGTTACAAATACTAACATTGTTTATAAATGTTTAATTTTGGAGAACATCTTTGGCACTGGGACAATTTGCGCAGGACATGATGCATGGTGGACATGAGGAATACAATATGCGCGAATATTTGTAAGGGTTATTTTGATTGGTTCGAACAGACTACATAGCGGAATCGTTTTGCCAGCGGACACGTGTTGATGTTGAGGTTTGAACATACGCGGCAGCAATACAAAAATCTGACTGGACGATCACAACCGGTAACGATTTCCCTCAAACCGGAAACGTTTAAAAGTCTAGAATATTACTACTGGAAACGTTTGCCTTTTGACAGGAAACGTCTGAAGTATTGGACGTTACAACAGCGAACGTTTGCTCATGGACAGGAAAGTTCTTCCAAATGTCAATTCATGACATCTGATTGGTTGGTGCAAGTTAAACGTACAAATTCATTAAACGTTTGGATTTATGGCGCAAACGGCCCTTCTTAAAATGTACCGACGTAATGAAGTTGAACATACCAAAGAAAGGCAATCCTAGGATAGAAGTAACTCCGAAAATAGAAGCCGAAATATAGAATATTATATCACAATGACTGCCATTTTCGGAGTTACTTTTATCGTAGTTTATGTGAAATTAATCTGTGGAAACAATGAAAGGTAGTCCTATAATGAGGGAAGTTGCACATGTTACGCTAACCATGTGTTACCCAATAATTTCCGTCCAATTAGACACTACAGTAGGTGCTCATCTAACCTTAACTTAACCAAAATAGTTGAATTTTGCTCTTTATCTTGATACATAATTCCTCCAATATGTCAGTTCGAGATTCCAGATGAACACCATCACCACTATGTTAATTTAACCAGCATAAAGAAAGCAATAGGATACCTTCTTTAACATGGTATTATTGGTGTTGCGATTTAACTGCTAACTGACTTGTTGAGAATTCGATGGAAAAAGTGACAGTGGAATGAAGTCTAGGAGATTAAGGTTAATTTGTACAGAACATACATGTACCTAGGGGTAAATAGAGATTGATTTAGTGTTATGAGTGAGAAGGGCTGGACATCAAGGTTGATAATGGTTATGTCACAAGTTAGGATAAGACAAGACTTGTATTACACTTTCTGGATATCCAACCGGTTGACTGGTGGAGTACAAGATAAGAGAAGATTATAAGATATGTTACAGCTTGCTCTTGTGAGGAAAAGCAAACAGTGGCCTGCAAAGGTGATAATGAGACGATGGTAGCCAGGTTGGCTACTATGGTACAGCATGTCTCACATATACACCTGACCAGCTAAACTGTATAATTTTCTCAGCAGAGTCCAAGCTTTGGTAAAGTGACGATACCAGTCTGCCATACTTTAGCGCGTATTAATCTCATATTTTGTGGGAAAACAATGAACAGAGTAATATGTAATGCAGATAAGGGATCAAATATATGCCGAGTGACTATTAGTGACTAAATATAGACATACAAAAGCCTTTCAACCATTAAGGATCCCCAAAACTCATCTCTGTGGAACTACTTTCATGCAGCGTAAGGCTATCCCGTGAGTCGGTTTGCACTTTTGTCCATTCCCTACAGCATTCTAAAGAGCCTCTGGCTGACGCTAGATCTCAACAACATGAACATCAAGAGAACTTTTATACAAAATACCAATACCACCCCTTGGTCTCCGGTCAGAAATACCAGGTGTATTAAAATTCTTAAATTTATAACTAGGAATGTCAACATTAAAATTAGAATGCTGCCACGTTTCTGTGAGACCAATGAAACTAAAATTTTCTAACAGCATCATGAAAACAATTTTGCAAAATTTTCTAACAGCAAGCATGACCTATTTGGATACAATATAGCCCCTCAATCTCTCAAATACGCCCTAGCGCTTCTCTAAAATGTCCACTGGTAGATACCGTAAAATGTGCGTAATATTGTTGCATGTTCTCTTTAGGTCCACATGTTGTTAGTGAAAGTCTGCTCAGTACACACATGCAACGAATATTACGGTGTTTGACAATGAACACTGGACTTTACCTCCATTTTCGACATTTTCGCATGCATTTTTTACATATCTCGAACCAGAATATTTCGCTGTTGAACAATCCATAATAAAATCAATATGAGAAAGCCAGAACGCGCACTATGCAAGCCTCATTTCTGTGGCTTTTCATTATTATGCATTATTTTGTGTTCCTGTAGGCATCTTATCTTTGCACAGCGACATGGAGCATGCGTCTTATTATGGTTCACTTTCTGTGAACAGCTATAATACGGACAGAGTCAACACTTATATGGTTTTTCATCAATGTCGTTTCTTTCATGATTCTTTATGTTCCATTTATGTGAAAAGCTATATTATGGACAGTGAGCATTTTTTGGCTTCGCACCAATATGTGTCCGTCCATGAACCTTCAGGCTCCATTTCTGCGAACAGCTATATAGACAGAGTGAGCATTTATATGGTTTTGCACCAGTATGTGTCATTTCGTGTTCCTTTAGGTTCCATTTCTGTGAACAGCTATATGGACAGTGAGCATTTATATGGCTTTGCACCAGTACGTGTCATTTCATGATCCTTCAGACTCTCTTTCTGTGGACAGATATATGGACAAAGTGAGCATTTATAAGGCTATTCACCAGTGTGTGTTCTTTCATGTTTCTTTAGGTTTAACTTTCGTGAACAGCTATATGGACAGAGTGAACATATGTATGGCTTTTCACGAGTATGTTTCCATTCATGATTTTTCAGGTTCCTTTTCTGTGAACAGCTATATGGACACAGTGAGCATTTATATGGCTTTTCACCAGAATGTGTCCATTCATGTTCCTTTAGGTTCCCTTTCTTCGAACAGCTATATGGACAGAATGAGCAGCTATATGGCTTTTCACCAGTATGTGTCCTTTCATGTTCCTTTAGGCTTCCTTTCTGTGAACAGCTATATGGACAGAGTGAGCACTTATATGGCTTTTCACCAGTATGGGTCCCTTCGTGTTTCTTTAGGTGTACTTTTTGTGAACAGCTATATGGACAGAGTGAGCATTTATATGGCTTTTCACCAGTATGTGTCCTTTCGTGATCCTTCAGTTTCCTTTTCCGTGAAGAGCTATATGGACAGAGTGAGCATTTGTATGGCTTATCACCAGTGTGTGTCCGTTCATGTTCCTCTAGACTGCATTTCTGTGAACAGCTATATGGACAGAATGAGCATTTAAATGGCTTCTCACCAGTATGTGTTCTTTCATGAGTCTTCAGGTTCCCTTTCTGCGCACAGCTATATGGACAGAATGAGCATTTATATGGCTTATCACCAGTGTGTGTCCTTCCATGTTCCTTTAGACTGCCTTTCTGTGAACAGCTATATGGACAGAGTGAGCATTTATATGGCTTTTCATCAGTGTGTGTCCTTTCGTGTTCCTTCAGTGTCCTTTTCCGTGAACAGCTATATGGACAGAGCGAACATTTGAATGGCTTTTCACAAGTATGAACTCTGTCAGCTGTCGTTCTCCCTGTATTGTCCGCTTCTGGATTCCAAAATCTCAACGATTCGTTGGGCAGTTTTGTCGTCTCTGCTGTCTTGACTTTTATCATGTACATGGCCACAGGAAAAGGTCTGTCATAGAGGAAATCATCGACACGTGTCTGGCCGTCATCAGAACACTTCTTGGCAAAAGACTACATCAAACAGAAAACATAATCAGCCTTATTTTTATATCGACACTTCTTTCCACTTCAATACTGTCAGTTATTAAATATTCTAACATACTCCACCATGAGTCTTTAGCACCGTAACCAAAAGCTGTTGTTGCATTTGATTAAAACCAAATCTCAAAACAAGCTGAGGAGATAGCAGGTCCTCCGCCAAGTGGCCTGTTTGAGAACATACAGCATTTTATGCTTCAAATATCTCCTTACATGTGACTCGGAAAGTGGATATGTGTATGCGGAAAGGGACATTTATCTGGAATTGTTGAGACAAGATGAGGAGGTTTGGGAAGCAGTGATGGATAGTGTAACACTGAAATGGAAGTCTGCAGTTGTTTATGGAATTTTGGACGATGAAGCTTATAAATCGATGGGTGGTATAGATCTCAAGATGTTGCGTTCACAACACAGATGGATAAAATAGGGGTGAGTGAAATCCAAGACGGCCAATGTCAGTCATATTGGATTACATGCTACCTGAACAAAAATCAATATCAATGGCCGTCTAACTGATGTGAAGCAAAGATGCAGGATGGACGGAATCCAAGATGGTCAATGACAGCCATCTTGAATTACATACTACCTCAATGAAAATCGATACAAAATGGCCGTCTAACTGATGTGAAGCACCTTCTCAAGTTTGAAGTCAATTGGACGAACTGTTCTCGAGATACTGCGTTCACAAGATGTGGAACGGACGAGCGGATGGAAGAACGGACAGACGACTGGCATTTTCGTGGCGAGGGACAATAATGCTCCACATCGCTGATTTTACATGCTTAAGATCCGCGCACAAGAACCGAGTTTCTGTGTTGAAAGACCTAGCTGACGGCAGGTCGAGGTCAAGTGAACGGTAATATGCAAAAGTCATCTCCTATATTTTATCTTGATTCATCGAATCAATATTTTATTATCTAGAAACCGTGATGATATTCTGTTAAGATTAATAGAATTTAGATATATCGATCAATTCCAGTAGATACTTCTCTCTTCACGAAGTCAACCTATCATTCCCACGAGGTTGTGACCTAAGGTTGACGTTTTAGACATACATTGGTCAGTACTCAGAACATGGAAATGAGGGTGTTGATGCCAGATCTGCATAAGTGACAAGTACAATGGGCAGAGACTTTTGTACATGAGATCTGGTTTTAATGTAATGAACAACTGTATTTCACGGCTTACCGGTAATTGTTCACATGGATGATGCTCAACACCACCTTGTTGTTCTCCCACCGCATACTGGGCTGTTGGTTCTGTCTTCACTGTTACACCCTCTTGCATATATTCATTTGCAGAATGCCGGAACGTTATTCCATCATCTTGCTCCAGTGATCCTGTCGCTTGATCAAGAGGTTCCAGTTTCACTGATAAGTCTTCCATTGTCCTCTCAATTATGACAGATAATTTAGTTCCACTGAAATAAAAAACGCAACAATCATCTTTTATTAGTGGCTTGAAGGAGAAATATTCAGTAATTCAGTTTAAACGTCACATCTCAACTACTAGATTATTTTACCTAAGAACAATGTCATCGAAAACTATGAAGCCACAAAAGGGATATGGTGAAAAATAATTCATAGTAAAAAAAAAAAAATAAAAAAAATATATATATAAATAATGATAATAATAACAACTAGACATTGTTGGTACAACGGCACGGTCTTTCCATGAAGTCCCCAAAAGGTATCCTTTCGTTGGAAATTCAATTCATGTCATATTGCAGTCAACGTCGATATAATGATAATTGAACACATCAAACTAACGTCTTTGTCGTAACTTTTCAAGTTTTCCCGAATAGCTTTTCTCTGTACGGAGCTATTGTCAACGGAAGAACTCATTATTAGAAGTAACAGGAAACAAATTAGAAATCCGTACCTATTGTGGTTCAAGAGATAAAAGGTTTCCAAAATTGAGCCCGCCCGTCATGTAAGACAATTATTTAATTGCGAACACCGGATGCCTCGAGTGCTACAGCCGAATCGTTATAGCGAAATTGACAACGCGCATTGAATAGATGAAATCAATGAACAGGGCGAGAGAACCACTTAACGGCTTAATAGTTCAGAATTTTTTTTTTTATATATCTCTAAACCTGTCAAAGCTATATTCATGAAATTTCATAGGCAAATACATATATATATATATTTATATTCCCTCAATCATAGGTGATGATTGGATGCATACTTTTCGCAAAATTTGAATAATGCGTACATTTCACAAATTGCTAATTATGTTCTATTATTTCGGGTTTATCTTGATGGCTTTCAATGTTTTTTTGTTACGTCATATATAATGACCTACATTTATGTGAAAATTTCAACTTGGAAATCCCAACAGTTTTCGAGCTATAGCCCGGTAGTCGCAAAACTGTGAGTGGCCATATCTGAAGTACCAAGCTCAAGGTGAGGTTAAAAATGCTGTGACGTCATACCTGTATCGTGGGGTACAAATGTAGTAAATTACAGATTCCTGCATGCTGTGGTTTTTGCGAAAAACGCGAACAATGTTTTTTACATTGTTCGACATTCAAGGTCAAGGTCACATTGGATCGTTTCATAAAAGAAAGACAATATTGTGCTTACTATTATGTCATTGTTTCTTGGTTGTCAGTGTGTTACTTTTTCAGTAAATGGAAGCCGTATTTTCAATATTTGAATGCTCATCACTTCAACGGTCAAGGTCAAGGCCGAGTTCTGATACAAGTGTTGACCTCCTGATGTCTTGTATGTCACGTGACCTTATTTTCAGGCTGATCGCATTAGCCGTTCAAGATTTGAGCACCAAAATTTGCACTCATAGAGAGACGCTCCTGGAGGTCAACGGTCAAATTTAAGGTCACATCCTTTTTGGTCATTAAAGTGTTCATTTATGTTACAAGAATCAATGCCGTACCTCATTTCCTTCTAAAATGACGAGCTTTTAAAAACATTAAAGGGAAGATGACTACGTTTTCTTGTTACGTAAAAATTCAAAAATATAACTACAGCATGGCCATATATAAGACTTACCAACCGTTTAATTTGTTCAGATATGTTCTTTTGTTTTGCCTGTACACCGCTAACAAGGAAAACAGCACCAGGGGAGAGAACTGGAAAACTGCTTGTCTGAACTACTTATTTTATTTGCTTATTTTGTTGGATACATCTGCAAACTTTTACAGTCTAAATTTCAGCTGCATCGCCTTATGCATTTGGTCAGTATTCGCAAAACGGTGTTTTCATCAGAAAAGCCCATAGCTCAATAGGTCCAGATCAAGATTGAATACCTGTTCCAGAAACTTCAGCTCAGTATTTACAAATATACCAAATATCTAAGCTGTATATGAAACCGTTTAGCCGCTATTGAAAAAAAAACAGAATAAGAATAATAATAATCCGAAGAATAACAATAGGTCTTCCTATTCGTAATGGAAAGGCCTAATAATAATAAACTAGAGCCTTAGGCACTGAAACGGGGCTATTTAAATGTAAAATAGGCTGCTGGAATAATTCCACTAACTCTTTGATGTTCAGTCCACATGGCGAAGAGCCATACAATTTGCAGTCTCACACAGACTTGTACATGTATAGCACTGCATGCTATCTAAAGTTTGGAGTTTGACCCTAACAAGTAACCCTATCAGCTAAGTGAAACAAGCCATTGACCTAGGTCATGCATGTGTCATGCATGTGACTATGCTCGTATAGAGGATCTGGTGGAGGGGATGTTTGTGTGATAGTTCAAAAGTTACATACCGTGTATATAATTTCTGCAAGAATGGAAGCCTAGAAAATTAGAATTTCTTGCCAACATGGCAAACATATAAGTCTGCCTTAAACTATTTTCTTCTGTATTTTTTCTATAGTGTTCTAAACAGAGTTTTTATCAACCAGTGAATTATGACATCCTTTCAGGAAAACACTCTAAGTCAACCTCTGAATAGTATCCATTTTGTATTCATGCTCTAAAGCAGGAAATCTCTGTGAAAATGACATATGAACATATATAAGAATAGCAGAAAATATTTAAGTTCACTAATATAGACCAGGTGAAACAAAATCTAGCAAAAATAGTTGACCAAACTATCTGCAGTAGCTGAATAACTTGAGGACTCTTTCCTTCTGCTCTTCCTCTCAAAGCCTAAAGCAGTTAAATAAACAACCAGTCACCCTGACAACGGTACCAAATGTGCTCAAGTTTTTCCCGACTACAACACAGGACCATTAGTCCCTACGGGACTAAATCGCCCCGTGAAATGTCTTTTTTCTTCAGCAGTCCTCCAATTTTTTCGTCTTCTTTAATTACAACAATTCTTTGTCAATTTCTTCTTTCTTTTTCCGTGCTGTCATAAGGCGAACATTTTGTTTTTTTCTTTCACAGTATTTTTCCTTTTTTTTCAAATCAACCAATAAAATTTAGCCATATAAAAATATCATTGACCGCACGTTAACAACCTGGACGCCGCGTTAATCAGCCAATGAAATATAGCCACATAATCTTCGACGATTACAGCTCTTTAGAGGAAGAATGTGCGACCATCGTGACACTGTTTAATACTTCAGTGTTGGATTGAAATATCGTAATATATTCTCAGAGCTACTAAACGAAACACTGAAGTTCTCTTTTTGTTTATATATATATTTTTATCTTTTTATTTACAATCGGCATAATAAGTTGTCTATATTATTAAAGAACCGGCATGAAATGCCCGTCCGTATGTCTGTCTGTCTCTCTGTCAGAGATAGCGTCCGCTGACACTCTTGAAAGTATTTGAGCCACCAAACATGGTACACATAAATCTGATCTAGTAGGGTTGACTGTAGTTCAGGTTTTACCAAGGCCTGAGGTTCTAGTAGAGCATGATCGAATTCTTAGCTCAAAATATACTCTTCTAAAAAGCTTATAATCAAATCAAGTACTTTTATCTTGGAAATATAGATCAAGGTCAGTCATCTTCAAAAAATTTCAAGTCAATTCTAACTTGATTGCATCGGGAACATGGATTCGAATATCTTAGACTTAACAAATAGAATTTGACCTTTTAAACATAGGTCAAGGTCAGTGATATTCTTCAATAGACTTCAGGTCCAGCCATAAGTGGTATAAATTTGGGCAATGTCGATATAATCTTTCATGAAATATTGTACTGAATAGAATCTGACCTGGATAAAATACTAGGTCAAGGTCAGTCATCTTCAGACAGCACACCTTTGGAGCATCACCAGATGTACACATATTATTAATTTGGAAAGCCTAGCTATATTCTTCATGTTATATCGTCATAAACAGTATATGACCTTAAAAAATAGGTCAAAGTCAGTCAACTGGGATAGGCTTCTAGTCAATCACCAGTTGCATAAGCAATATGAATTTGGGAGTCCCCAGCAAATACTAAAATTTGACCTTGATAAAATGGGTCAAGGTCAGTCATCTTCAGTACATGTCTGGACCTTTGCCAGATGTATACATATAGTATTAATTTGGAAAGCCTAGATATATTTCTTCATGACAGACCATAATAATCCCTTGAAAAAATAGGTCAAGGTCAATCAACTGGGATAGGCTTCTAGTCAATCACCAGTTGCATAAGTAATATGAATTTGGAGACCCCAGTTTCCATCCTTCATAAAATAAAGCAAATATTAAATTTGACCTTGATAAATACGCCAAGGTCAGTCATCTTCAGTACACCTCTGGACCTTCGCCAGATGTATACATAATATTAATTTGGGAAGCCCAGATATATTTCTTTGTTAGACCATAATAAACAGTATATCAGTTTTTTTATCACCTTGAAAAAAATAGGTCAAGGTCAGTCAACTTGGATGGACTTCTAGTCAATCACCAGTTACATAAGTAATATGAATTTGGAGGGCATAGCTTCAATCCTTCAAAAAACATGGCAAATACTATAATTTGACCTTGATAAAATAGGTCAAGGTCAGTCATCGTCAGTACACCTCTGGACCTTTGCCAGATGTATGCATATCATTAATTTGGAAAGTCCAGCTTTATTTCTTCATGTTATATCATAATAAACAGTAAATGACCTATAAAAAATAGGTCAAGGTCAGTCAACTGGAATAAGCTTCTAGTCAATCACGAGTTGCATATATAATATGAATTTGGAGACCCCAGCTTTAATTCTTCCAAAAATAAAGCAAATACTAGAATTTGACCTTGATAAAATAGATCAAGGTCAGTCATTTTTAATAGGCTTCTGACCCTTCACCCAATACATATGTGGTATGATTTCACAATGCCTGGCCATAATTCTTCTTGAGATATCGTGTTCACAAGAAAGATGGACAGACAGACGGACAGACGACGCAGACGACGACAATACCCTTAATTATGGTAATAATGGTAAATGGTCTGAAAAAAAAAATTCACCCATCAGCCAAATTATGATAATTGACATCCGTACAACAATCTGTCAAGCTCTCTTAAAAGTAAAAGCAGCCTATATCCTCCAGTCCTCTCTTGTTATCCTGCTTATTCCTGTGCTATGAATGCAAGTGAAAGTATCCTTCAGCCCTCTTATATTGTTGCAATTGAAAGTATCTGTCAGTCCCCCCTTATTGTAAAATGCAAGTGAAATTATAGAGGAAATTGTATTGTTTTGATTGGTTAATTAATTACCCTGACTTGCATAATGTACAAGGCTGTTCAGAAGACCAGTTGACATATCGATTGAACAGTTCTTGTGTAACATGGACAGACAACACCTGGACCGAGAGAGTACATGCAGCGGCAACGTTATCCAACCTTGATCATGCCTTCCTTACTTTTGCCTTGCTGATTATGTATATTCATGAACACAGGGAAAAACGCTTTTCAATACCAGCCTGAATTCCGGTGCATCGACTGGCATAAATTATAGTATTAATTCTTCAGTCCTCTCATATTGTTAACGTAAGCGAAAGTATCCTTCGATTGGCTCATTAATTGCTATTGCAAGATAAAGTATGCTTTACGGCTTTAGTCCTCTTGTTATTCATGTGAGCACGTGTCCGTCACTGGCTCTCATGTTTGTTCTATTTGTTTGTATTGTGGGCACGACTACCATGTATCTAATACGATAAATATCACATATCATATCATACCACACTAAAACATGATATGTAATAAACCAAATTTAAAATGGGTCTATTGTAAAGTATACGCTATGTTCGGCTTACTTCAAATTTTATTTATTTCATATTAAAGCGAACAGTGTGTGTTCATGGCACATGACTTTCCCTATGAACAGCTATTAAACTCAGCCATATGAAGTTGTTTGTATTAGGTAGATCTGAGTTCTGAATAATTGCCAGAAAGACATGTACATACATGTATGGTACCTATCTTTGTTTAGTTATGGATTGTCCCTTATTTGTTTGTTTGTTTGTATGTGACCTCTTTGAGGTGTTCTATACAATAACATTGAATTGAATTGAATTACGGGCCATAACAACAACAAATTAATCAATAGAAATTAAAGCTTCCCCCACCCGATGTTTTGGGCAAGCTAATGCTAATTTTCTTAGCAGGTCGAGGAAAGGTTGAAATTGGCCTGAATCACCACAAAAGGGCTGATTCCGCCCAGTTTGGATGAATGACGTCATTAATCCTCACCCCAAATAGGCTGAATTAATCATAACCCAAACTGTTTCCTCACGTTCATCCAAAGACCACGACTTGGAAAGATAATAAATGTTCCGGATCTCCTCTCTAGAAAACTGTAAATTTCATATTTCATGCAGATTACTTACCATTTTATAGTATTTTTTCTTAGTCAAACTGTTCTCCAAAACGACAGCGTCTTTTGGCCACCGCACCATCATGTTTGCCTCTGACTTGAACTGCCAGGCGTAATTAATCAATAATTCATAAAATATGAGAAATACGCGAGAGGGCAGGATCAAAAGAATAAAATTCAATTCAATTCAATTCAATACCAAATTGTCTTCGGCATGAGCTCTTCACAGGATTATCTCCCCTGATGCTTCTTACCGAATATGATAATTAAAAAAAAAATGATCGATTATTTGACCCTCGTGGCCTCGACTTCGACCAGAACATGGCGGTAAGAACAACGACGACAGGTATGAACGTGAGCGAAATATTTTTTTCCATCTAAAAACTTATAACAACAAAGTTGTATAAATCGGATTTATCATTTTTTGCGAGACAACAACATATTTCACTTTCCTGCACAATTCATACGCAGAGGTACGTGGGGGTCAGGGGGGCCGGTCAGTAGGCTACAAAAATGGCTGGTCCCCCCAGACTGAATGTGTAAATATTATGGTCCCCCCCAAGAGCAGACAAGGAAAGTTTTGGCCCCCCATTACTCGAAAATCAGAATGTCCATGCAGGTCCTATCTTTTCATGATGACGTACAGGCTAAATACAAGAGGTGGACACTTGAGCAACTAAGAAAATCTAGTGTGATGATGATGTTAATGCAAGTACATGGCTATATGATCAGTGGCGTCGGAACGTAATTGAAAATGTGGGGGGGGGGGCTACTATCGCAGCACAATGGGCAAGGGTCCAGGTGCCGCCTAGGCCCCGGAAGCTCCGTGGTCCCAGATCGCCGGAGATGCGTTCCGAGCCTTTTCCCGGAAATAAAACTGATCATACTGCATGCAAATTTATGGTTCTATTTTCACGATTTTTTCGCAATTATAAGCACGCCTCGATATTGAAAACATTGCATCTCATGCCTGCATCCATTTTACTTTCTAGTTATATTTGAAACATACAAAAAGGATGACTTTTAGTTCTTTGAAGGGAACTCAATATGCCTACCGATACGATTCATTCACACAAAGATAATACAAGGAAATCTTCACAGCCCAACAGGCGAGGGTCCAGGGGCCGCCTAGGCCCCGGAAGCTCCGAAGTCCAAGATCTCCGGAGATGCATTCTAAGCGTTTTCCCGGAAATGAATTCGAACATAATGTATGCAGATTTACGGTTCTATTTTTACATTTGTTTCGCATTTATGAGCACGCATCGATATTGAAAATATCATAATTCATGCCTGATTCCATTTGACTTTCTAATTATATTTAACACATGAAAAAAACAAAAAAAAACGATGACGTTTACATCATGGAACATTAGAACCAGTATAATACCGATTCAGTTACACAAAGCTAAAATAAGCGGTCCTCAGAGCCTGACAGGCGAGTCTCCAGGGGCCGCCTGGGCCCCGGAAGCTCCGGGGTTTCAGGTTGCCGGAGATGCGTTTTACGCGTTTTCCCGGAACTAAATCTGAATGTTCACAACATATAGATTTATGGTATCGGAGAAAATATCTTCCCTATTTTAGCGCCAAAAGCGGTCAGTTCATAATTTGAGATATTTATCATTGTAAAAAAATGATCACTTTGGGTTATGATTAAGGGCTTTGCATACCAGAGCAAAGTGAACTGAAAATTTTGATATAGTGATGTCATCATTGCTAAATATCTCCTAAATGGCTAACAGCATGTGGATGAAAATTTCGCACATGACAGTTTAGTTTGTATTGGTTATTTCACCGCAAGGAGAAGTGAAATTGATGCACATTTCACACAGACATAGCTCTTGCAACTTACCGTTTAGCAGTGTCAAGATGTAGAGTTACACTGTAGGCACAGGAAATTGGGAAATCTCGTGCAACTTCTCTTCAATGACACACAACACCAAACTACAGAGAAAAATGGGAGGGGGCATAAGGAAAGGCAGGAAATCGGAAAACTGCCGACAGGAAATGAGTACAAATTGAAAATTTGCAATGCCATTTTCTTGGGGACCTTTTTTTTCGATTGTGTTGAATATTCACAAGGAAAATTTAACCCTTGGGTACGGATAACATTATGCATACAAGTAGACTACATGAGGTTGTTCAACTTGGGGGTTAATTTTAAAGGTTACCAGGTGACTGACTGTTACACCACTCCCCCACTTTACATAAGAATGGAGCACATGGAGCGTTGTTGTTGTTCACATCATGAACATTGGCCATCCATGCATCGCTTTCTACAACGTGAACAGTCATTCCAAAATGGTTTGGCATACAAAATGATGATGACAACGGGTAGTCCATCAAAACTACGATATCTGAGACGTTAAATTACAATACATAACCTTTAAAGCCCAAGTTGTTGGATAAAACATACATCGAGTTCTCGAAAACAAGAGGAAATGTACTGGAATTTATCTCCAAAGAAGAAGAGTGAAGTAGATAGGTAGAACCTCCATGTCCCTCATTTCCAAGATATTGAAGTGTACAAAAAACAAATGGACCTTCTGTATAAAGTGGGAGGGTGGGACCGAAAATTGATATATAATAAGAGACGGAAAGGTGTTGTGCAATCAACAATGAAGATTGGGTTATATTTCAGATAGCTGATAAAAGTGTCAACCGGACTTGGGAACTGGGGACATGTAGGTTCACTTGCAGATCCATCGAAAGCATCGCGCCGATGGCTCATTCATGTTAAATGTGAGTGCTTCGCTATACAGAAAAAATAGTTCCATAATTCAACGCGATTTATCAGCTAACATATGATGCATTTTTAATTATGATTACTGATCAAGAAACATAAGGCAGGATATATCATCACTGATTATTGTTTGTAACAGTAAATCATATCTGAAATTCTGGCGTAGGTCTATACACAATGTACTTTGCCTGGAGAAGGCGGGACTTTTGGGAAGTTGGTGTGAAATTTCTCGTTGTCAGAGTAGAATATTTGAGCATGGAATCCACTGTTGTTCCGTTTACAGGAAGTATTTTAACTAATATAAGTAACAATCTAGCCGTCTGTTTAGTTGTCAATACCCGTAAGGTCATAATTTTTATCTTATGTCATTTCTAATTTTGTAAACAACGCAGTCATTTGTAACGTGCACCATGAACGTCCCATAATGCCAAGCGGAAAGTTAAAGAGCAAGCCATCATGGCAGCCAAAACTGCTCATTTCCTGTCTGCAGTTTTCCGATTTTCTACCTTTCCTTATGCCCCCTCCCATTTTTCTCTGTAGTTTGGTGTTGTGTGTCATTGAAGAGAAGTTGCACGAGATTTCCCAATTTCCTGTGCCTACAGTGTAACTCTACATCTTGACACTGCTAAACGGTAAGTTGCAAGAGCTATGTCTGTGTGAAATGTGCATCAATTTCACTTCTCCTTGCGGTGAAATAACCAATACAAACTAAACTGTCATGTGCGAAATTTTCATCCACATGCTGTTAGCCATTTAGGAGATATTTAGCAATGATGACATCACTATATCAAAATTTTCAGTTCACTTTGCTCTGGTATGCAAAGCCCTTAATTCAGCCTAATTGGGGTCAGGATTTATGACGTCATTCAGCCAAACTAGGCGGAATCAGCCATTTTGGGGTGATTCAGGCCAATTTCAACCTTTCCCGGCCTGCTTAGTTAACACTCTGAAACATGCGTTGGGAGAAAAGTGAGGTCTGCCTCAATCTAGACTTCACAAACCGTGTTGTTGTTGTTGTTGTTGTTGTTCTTTACCTGTGAATCCACCGATGTGTATTAGTCCCTGGTGCTGTATAAAGAAGATCACGAGGCGCTATATCCCCAAAAGCTGTTTGTTCTCTTAAACTTGAAACATTTGGCTGTTGGCGGTTGGCGGTATTACGTATTCCAATTATACCTTTGACCGAATTTCGAACAATCTGCACAAATTCGATAATACTCGCCGCAACGGATATAGCCGCGCGCTAAACAGTTGCCGAAACGAAAATTAAACCCTATAACTGGAGTGGACACGGATGCCAAAGATATTAATTGTTTTGGATCTTACCTTTCGTCATCCATTCCGGGTTGTTGTATGTTTATCTGTAAATCCACTCTTAACTTGATGGGTATTTTCCGGGGGCGCCAATATGAAAAGGGGGAGGGGTGGGGCAAGGACCACTTTGCCCCCCACCCTATAATTGTATAGGCCTACTGATGTGCCTTGAAATGGAGCAGATACATGTATGTGTAGGGAACCGTCTGAAATTCCAAAATTTTCCGCGGGAGTACCCCCGTCCCCCCGTCTCAATTTCTCCATGAAGTTCGTTCTGTCTAATCAACGAACAGCACAATGTCCATCAATAGTTTGTGTTCATAAAGCACTGCAACTTTTCACTTGGGTGGGTGGGTATAGCTGACAAATATCATCGGCGAATTATTTTCGAAGCAACGTGGGCAACCCCCTCCCTGTCCCATCCCGTCTGCCCCCCCCCCCCCCCGCCTCCCCCCCCCATATTCAAGTCGCCCCCATGGGCGTCGCTAGGATTTTTCAAAGGGGGGTCGATTATCCTAGCACTTTAGGCGAGGGTCCAGGGGCCGCCTAGGTCCCGGAAGCTGCGGGGTCCTAAACCAGTATACCTACAGATACGATTCATTCACACAAAGATTAAACAACGAAATCCTCACAGCCCAACATGCGAGGGTCCAGGAGCCGTTAGGCCCCGGAAGCTCCGAAGTTCCAGATCTGCAGAGACGCGTTCTAAGCGTTTTCCCAGAAATAAATTCGAACGTAATGTATGCAGATTTATGGTTCACGTATGTTTCGCGTTGATAAGCACTCGTCGAAATTGAAAAACATCATACTTCATGCCTGAATCCAATTGACTTTTTAGTTATATTTATCACATAAAAAAAAACACATAAAAAACGATGACCTTTACATCATGGAACATTAGAACCAATATGATAGCGATTCATTTACACAAAGCTAAAATGAGCGATCCTCACCGTCTGACAGGCGAGGGTCCAGGGGCCGCCTAGGAAGCTCCGGGGTCTACGGTTGCCGGAGATGCGTTTTACCCGTTTTCCCGGAAACAAACCTGAACACAATGTATATAGATTTATGATTGTATGTTAACATTTGTTTCGCATAAACCCGCATCGATATTGAAGAATATGAATATTAAAGATATTCGCCCCCCCCCCCCCTAAATCAAAAGTGGGGGTGGGGCCCTGGCCCCTTCGCTCCCAACGCCACTGTAACCATGTTAAAATGATTAAAACTAAACATCATCATATCACTTTCCGATCCATATGTCATTTCATGACTGAACATTAAACTTTTGCTGAAAATATCACAATAATATTGTGTAGAATATCAAACTGTGTATCAGGGACTATATCTCGTGCATGGCCATGGTGAAATACTGACTAGAAAAATGAAACTATTATCACTCATTAAAACGTGGTCATGGTAAAATACTGACTAGAAAAAAAAATAAACTGATATATTTTGCGGAAATGAAATATCACGAGTGTAGTATAGCCTTCAGCAAAGCTTGTACATACAGCTTTCAGTTTATTGCCCGTTTTGCACTTCGCCAACGGTCGTGGCTGTCGATGCTTCATTATCAAAACCACACGCATCGAGCAGAAGGAAACAAAACACACGAGTTAGTGTCAATGATTAATTGAATAGTAAATTCGCCTGCTTTATCCGTCGGGGGTTCCCCTGCTGTATCAGTCGAGGGTGGAGTCTCATGAACAGAGCTATAGCTCTTTCCTAATCCACATTCACATTATGACCATAAAACGGGAAGTCGTGGTAAACCCATTGTTGAGCGAACTGACGCGTCACTACTGGAACGGAGCATGCTTACGAGCCTGGAGACGGACATTTTTTATTCCTTTCTTTTCCCTTTTGCTTTTTTTGTTTTGTTTTTGTTTTCTCTGTTTTTTGTTTGTTTATTTTTTCTCTTCTTTTTCTTCTGTTTTTTTTTTTGCGCGTCCAAGGGTGGGGGAGGGGGGTCGTTCGCACCTGACGACCCCCCTCCCCCTAACGACTCCACTGGTCCCGCCGAGCCTACAATCATGAATCGTTTACAGCGAGAAGGGATGCGAGTTCTCATGACAATAACTCGAACGGTAGACTTAGAGACTCAGACACACCCGCCATTACATGTAACGGCTAGAATCATAGTGAATACGAAAAGCGTTGTTGTGCTCGTGATGATGACACGTCCGTTTACATTTCGTCAAACCGTTTTAATTCCTACCAACACGACTACGGAGCTGCAGCCAATCAGAAACACATGAAATTTGCACTGTCGCCTATCCAGTAACTAACCATTCAAATCGGTGACCGAGAAATGAACACAGAGCGCACTGGAGGGAAAAAACACTTTGATCTTGGCGTGCATGTGTGATGCCTGTGATACATTCCAACAAGAACGATTCAAATACGTACTGAGATTTCGTTAAATTCCACTCCGACTCAAAATGGCGCCTAAAAACACGCCGCCGAAACACACGTGACCCGAGTACGCGATTCACATTGGCTAGAATAGTTACACTGGACGAGTTCAAAAACATGAAAACTCTGGGGTTGTCCAGTCCCAAAGCAGGATAACATGTAGACCTACAACAGTGCGCTAGATATACGACACCCCCTCCCCCCACCACCCCTTTTTTTTAAATAAAGAAGAGAGACAACGGTCTCATAATGTTCCGTAATGAACTAGAACAAATGCTTAATCCAATATTTGAACACACGTACGCTATCCAACAGATGATCGTGAACTAGCTGTCCTATAAATGTTTGTTCTTGTCACGCTTCGCTAAGCCGAGTTATGATGTTGAGTAGTGCTATTTACTCAGCCATTTACACTTAAACTTAATTTCAAAGTTGGTTAACCAATTTACCTCACAAAACTCAACATAGTTCACAGATCTAATCTATTAGGAGTTTTCGCACTTCGCCCGGATCTTGTAGTATGAAATGTTGTGAATGCCGTCTGTATGTATCCTCTGTGATGTGCTGGAGAAGAGGGGGAAGCCACTCTGGTTTCCCTGGATGAGGACAAATCTACACCCGCAAAACACGGTTAGAGGTCAGGTGTAATTTCAGGGGAAGGCTCTGCATTTCTGAGCAGATGACGTCTGTTCCAGGAATCCTCCGTAGAACACTGCCTGTTGCTGACTGGACTATATAAGACCAAGGACAGGCATGATGCTCAATCACTATTGCAGGGTTCCACACACCAATACGAACACCATCGGAACATAGTACATCAGTAGTAAATAAAGCGGAAATTTTGTCGTATTGATGGTGAAGCTGATTACATCACGTGGCGTCACTTGACGTGATGTTCTGGCGTCGTCACGGATGACGTCAGATGACATCACTTCCGGGTCTGGGGTCACTTCCGGGCAAACGGTCATTTCGGCACAAAGTGAACAGCACGACTTTTCGGCACGCGACATTTCAGCACCTTTCTACTACAGGCAAAATTATACTAAAAATTAAGATTCTCAGATCTTCTTTAAATATGATTAACATATAAACAGACCATTCTAAGGACTACCAAGTTGTAGATTCTTCAACCGCGAATATAAGCGAAATTTCGGCAACTTTTTTCACATATGCAGTTAGTTTAGAAAGCTCACCTGTTTATATGTTAAATATATGTTACAAGAAGAATGTGAACATTTTCATTTTTAGCCTAATTTGGCCTGGAAAGAGAGTGCCGAAATGTCGCCTGCCGAAATGTCGTACTTCTCACTTGGTGCCGGTATGTCGCGCGCCGAGATATCGCGTGACGAAATGTCGCTTACTATAGCGTCGATTGGGTTTGGGCCGTGGGAGTTTTCGTCCGTGGGTGCTTTGTCAGTCGGGGCTTTCCGTGGGGGTTTTCTCCCGAACCCATTGAATTCACCAAAACTTTTAATAATTAAGTTATCCCCCGGCCAGAATAAATCATGTAGCCACGGATATACGGATATAGTTGTCCGATAATTATGAGATAATTATAATATAAATAAAGACGGTTAGTTATGAACTAAAAAAATCATATATTAGCATCAATCTAGGAATAAATGTTGTTGTCTCATTTGTGTGTCCCTGACCACGTTACGACTACACTGTGGTGCAATGTTCATACTAGAAAGATAAAAGAAACAAAAAACACACTGTGTTTGATAAACACGAACTTGGATCAGTTATCATCTCTCGTGTTTACAAATGTATTCGATTGTAGTCGGCATTTTTCTACGCTAAACCTCAACAACACTCTCTCGCAATACATACAACCACATTTAGCAAAGATAATTGATTCCAACGGACAAGAATTATTGAAATAATAAGTGCGGAGAAGATAGGTAGTTGGAAAACAGGGTATAAAATCTGAATTAACATTTGAAAATGTCATAGCTGGATAAGATAAGATAGTTTATTTAACGTCGGTTAATGAAATCAGGAACATTAGCTCACACAGGAGCTTTTATCACCGACACAAATAACCGAGTAAAAGTACAAATAACATGTAAAAACAGGGAAATATATACATTATACGAATATACAAATAAAAAATGAATGAATGAATGGAATATATATGAATATACAAATCAAAAATGAATGAATGAATGAATGGATAATGTGATGTATATTTATATATATTCACTCCAGTCCTTGCCAACTCAGCACAAGATTTTTGAAAATTGAGAGGCTTTCTGCACTTTGAATATGCTGCGGTAAAGCATACCTGATGGATATTAGGCCCTGTTTTTTTTTAGTTGTTTTCCAAAGTGGAATGTCTAACTGTTTGTTTCTTGTTAGGTTGTATTTTGTGTCTTTCACACTAAACAGTTCCTGGGTGTATTTAGGGCTAATCCCATTCATGGCTTTATAGACTTCCGTCGCCAAAAGCTGCTGACGCCAAATAGAGCCTGGAGCCGACGAAGTCCGCTTTCTGTTTTCTATTTTTTTACTCAGTTCCTTTCGGGTGGCAGCCTGTGTAGTCTACTGTCTCGATCGGACTGATTAGAGCTATAAATTAATCCGCGAGTGAAGGACGGGGCGGTAGGAAGGGGTGTATTCGTTTTGTTAGTTATTTTAATTTCCCTTCAGTGATAACACATTACATTCTGCTAAAATGGCTGTAAGTAAGAAACCTAATTTCGAAGAGAATCAAAAAATAAAATTTAACAAAATGCTATTCATATCTATATACCAGATCTCTGCACTTCGATATTTGAAAGTATCCCGATAGAATATTCGATCTGTATGACTTTCATATTCAAACAATAAATATCCTTCATGCGTAATATGCAAATATATTCTCTGCAATATCCAAAAAGATTTAGTTTTGGTAATAACAGGGGAGGAGGAGCTTTGGTCTTTTTTGTGAAAGTGCCGAAATTGGGTCCCAAATCATCACTGGATGAAACCCTGCTCCGGCAAAAAATGACTTCATTTCATAGAGTCTAGAGACATTTTAGGGAGATTTTCACAAAAGAATTTCACTCAATAATTTCTCATTCTGCTGTTAAAAGAAATTCTTTTTTTTTATCAAATTTTGAGAATGATGTCAATACAATTGAATAGGGGAAAAGGCCGTTCTTTCCATTAATTGCGAAGAAAACTCGCCCTGGAAATTACAAAAAAATGTTCTTTTGGGTACATTTTCTAAAATCTTCGTTAAATAAACCCAACATGAATCATGATATACATACAAAAGAAATATTTTTGGTTTTATTTTCAGTACAATTATATAAAGGATGTGTGATGTTTACATACGAAAAACTCCTTTGTGTGTGGCGGTAATGAAGCTGTGGGAGGGGGGGGGGGTTCATTCCAAAACCTGCAAAAACATATTTTGCTTGAAGAACATGTATTGAAATATCAGCCTGGAAACAATTACGATTGTCAGTTGCATAAAAATAAGTTTACATTCCATCAAAATGTGCTCCCTGGCATATTTTTTGTATTTCCGAGGCCTTTATTAGGAGAATGTTCTCTTGTAACAAAAATGTCACCTCAAAACAAAATTATATTTTCGCAAAGATATTTGGAAGATTACTCATTTGAAAGTATCAAGTCTAATTTTTGTTTGAGGTGTCATATTCTCATGACGAGAAAATCTTCCCGATAAATGCCTAAAAAATACAGCATTAGTCCAGGGAGCATATTTTGATGAATCAAAAATTTAGTTATGAAATTTTAGCGCTGCGTATGCGTGCCATAGCCTCTACTTCCACAACCCACCAGTCTATTCGAAGGCTCCCCCGCGAGAACTTCACTTTGACACCCCAATCGGACCAATAGTGTTCCATCTCGAGGCTAAAACAGCCATTCCCATGTCCTTTTCCCACAATTCCCGGTCTACGCCAGCGCGCCTTAGTCTCTACCTCCATTCCCAAAATGCCTGAGTTCGCTACTACTCCTAATGATGACGTCACTGATGAGATGGTCATCCCTGAAGTCGTCGTCTACACCACAAGAGCTTCAAAATGAGACCCTACATTACCTATTTGGATACAATATAGGCCCTCAATCTCTCAAATACGCCCTTGCGCTTCTCCAAAATGGTAGATACCGTGATATGCGCGTAATAGTGTTGCATGTTCTCTTTAGGTCCACATGTTGATAGTGAAAGTCTGCTCCGTACACACATGTATCTAATATTACCGTGTTTGACATGGAACATTGCACTTTACCTCCATTTTCGGCATTTTCGTAAGTATTTCAGAATGCTTTTTTTTTACATATCATCTCGAACCAGAATTTTTCGCTGTTAAACAATCCATAATAAAATGAATACGAGAAAGCCAGAATGCACACTACGCAAGCCTCATTTCTATGATTTTTCATTATTATGTGTTATTTTGTGTTCCTGTAGGCGTCTTATCTTTGAACAGCTACATGGAGCATGTTTATGGTTTTCATAAGCATGTATCTTATTATGGTTCCCTTTCTGTTAACAGCTATAATATGGACAGAGTCAACACTTATATGGTTTTTCATCAGTGTGGTTTCTATCATGTTTCTTTAAGTTCCATGTGTGTGAACAGCTATATGGACAGAGTGAGCATTTTATGGCTTTTCACCAGCATGTGTCCTTTCATGTACCTTTAGGTTCCATTTCTGTGAACAGCTATATGGACAGAGTGAGCATTTATATGGCTTTTCACCAGTATGTGTCATTCCATGATCCTTCAGGTTCCCTTTATGTGAACAGCTATATGGACAGAGTGAGCATTTGTATGGCTTTTCACCAATATGTGTCCTTTCATGTTCCGTTAGGCTCCCTTTCTGTGAACAGCTATATGGACAGAGTGAGCATTTGTATGGCTTTTCACCAGTATGTGTCCTTTCATGTTTCTTTAGGCTCCCTTTATGTGAACAGCTATATGGACAGAGTGAGCATTTGTATGGCTTTTCACCAGTATGTGTCCTTTCATGTTTCTTCAGGTTTACTTTTTGTGAACAGCTATATGGACAGAGTGAGCATTTGTATGGCTTTTCACCAGTATGTGTCCTTTCATGTTTCTTTAGGTTCCCTTTATCTGAACAGCTATATGGACAGAGTGAGCATTTGTATGGCTTTTCACCAGTATGTGTCCTTTCATGTTTCTTTAGGTTTACTTTTTGTGAACAGCTATATGGACAGAGTGAGCATTTATAAGGCTTTTCACCAGTATGTGTCCTTTCATGTTTCTTTAGGTTTACTTTTTGTGAACAGCTATATGGACAGAGTGAGCATTTATAAGGCTTTTCACCAGTATGTGTCCTTTCATGTTTCTTTAGGTTTACTTTTTGTGAACAGCTATATGGACAGAGTGAGCATTTATAAGGCTTTTCACCAGTGTGTGTCCTTTCATGACCCTTCAGGCTTCCTTTATGTGAACAGCTGTATGGACAGGGTGAGCATTTATATGGCTTATCACCAGTATGTGTCCTTTGATGTTTCTTTAGGTTCACTTTTTTTGTGAACAGCTATATGGAGACAGTGGGCATTTATATGGCTTTTCACCAGTATGTGTCCTCTCATATTCCTTTACGTTCCCTTTCTTTGAACAGCTATATGGACAGGGTGAGCATTTGTATGGCGTATCACCAGTGTGTGTTCTTTCTTGTCCCTTTATGTGAACAGCTATATGGACAGAATGAGCATTTGTATGGCTTTTCACGAATATGTGGCGGGTGGTTGTGTGGGTTCAGGTTCCTGTTGCTTCACTGCATTTTGCTGAGAAGCAACAGGAACTTGACAATGTGATGTCTAGCACTGTAATATCACTTGTCTTTATTGCTCCATGTAAGTGTCTTGTCTGTGTCTTGTACGCTGTCCTTAGTGTTTTATAGGGTGGATGGAGGGTGTCTGGTTCCATGCTGCTTCAAAGATTTCTACTTTGAAGTAGCAGGAACACAACTGGGATGGGTGGTGCTTAGTTGGGTTCGTCGTGATATAGCTGAAATATTGTTGAAAGCGACGTTAAATTCTATTCACTCACTCACTCACTCACCTTCACGAATATGTGTCCTTTCATGTCTCTTTAGGGATACTTTTTGTGAACAGCTATATGGACAGAGTGAGCATTTGTATGGCTTTTCACCAGTATGTGTCCTTTCATGTTTCTTTAGGTGTACTTTTGGTGAACAGCTATATGGACAGAGTGAGCATTTGTATGGCTTATCACCAGTGTGTGTCCTTTCATGTTCCTTTAGGCTCCTTTTCTGTGAACAGCGATATGGACAGAGTGAGCATTTATATGGCTTATCACCAGTGTGTGTCCTTTCATGTTCCTTTAGCCTCCCTTTCTGTGAACAGCTATACGAACAGAGTGAGCATTTTTATGGCTTTTCACCAGTATGTGTCCTTTCATGTCCCTTTATGCCCCCTTTTTCTGAACAGCTATATGGACAGAGCATTTGTATGGCTTTTCACCAGTGTGTGTCCTTTCATGTTTCTTTAGTTCAATTTTTTGTGAACAGCTACATGGACAGAGTAAGCATTTGTATGGCTTTTCACCAGTATGTATCCTTTCATGTTTATTCAGGTTTACTTTTTGTGAACAGCTATATGGACAGAGTGAGCATTTGTATGGCTTTTCACCAGTATGTATCCTTTCATGTTTATTTAGGTTTACTTTTTGTGAACAGCTATATGGACAGAGTGAGCATTTGTATGGCTTTTCGCCAGTATGCGTCCTTTCATGTTTCCTTAGGTTTACTTTTTGTGAACAGCTATATGGACAGATTGAGCATTTGTATGGTTTTTCACCAGTGTGTGTTATTTCATGATTTCTTATTTCTCCTTTCTGTGAAAAGCTATGTAGACCGAGCGAACATTTGTATGGCTTTTCACAAGTATGAACTCTGTCAGCTGTCGTTCTTCCTGTATTGTCCGTTTCTGGATTCCAAAATCTCAAAGATTCGTAGGGCAGTTTTGTCGTCTCTGCTGTCTTGACTTTTGTCATGTACATGGCCACAGGAAAAGGTCTATCAGAGAGGAAATCATCGACGCGTGACTGCTCATCATCAGAACACTTCTTGACAAAAGACTAAATCAAACAGAAAACATCATCAGCCTTATTTTTATAGAAACACTTCTTTCCACTAAATTACGGTAAGTTATTAATTATATGTTCGAAAATCTTGTTGCAAAATCACATAGAGTTTGTGAATTTAACATAAACTTGTAGCACACTCCACCATGAGTCTTTAGAACCGTATCCAAAAGCTGTTGTTGCAAGTGATTAAAACCAGATTTCAAAACAAGCTGAGGAGATAACGGGTCCTCCGACAAGTAGCCTGTTTGAGAGCTACATCATTTATGCTTCAAATATCTCCTTAAATGTAACTCAAAAAGTGGATATCTGTATGTGGAAAGGGGCATTTATCTGGAATTGTTGAGACAAATTGAGGAGGTTTGGGAAGCAGTGATGGATAGCGTAAGACCGGAATGCAAATCTGCAGTTGTTTATGGAATTTTGGATGGTGAAGCTTATAAATCGATGGGTGGTATAGATCTCAAGATGTCGCGTTCACAACACAGATGGGTGCAATATGGGTGAGTGAAATCCAAGACGGACAATGGCAGTCGTATTGGATTATATACTACTTCAATGAAAATCAACACCAATGGCCGGCTACTGATGCGAAACAATTTCTCAGGTTTGAAGTCAATTGGACAAGTTGTTCTCAAGATACCGCGTTCACAAGATACAGGACGGACGGAATCCAAGATGGTCAATGTCAGCCATCTTGGATTATACACCACGAAGCACCTTATCAAGTTTGAAGTCAATTGGATAAATTGATCTCAAGATACCGCGTTCACAAGATGCAGGCCAGACAGAATCCAAGATGGTCAATTGCAGCCATCTTGGATTACATGCTACCTGAATACGAAGCTGCGCATCTGAAAACCCCTCGACTCTGGGCGACAGCCATTCATAATGTATTCAATTTGAAACAAGACTTCAGGAACACCACGCATTCAAGTGACAAATATACAGATTATGAAAAATTTTGCCATTAGAAATGGCCTCGAATATCCGTCCAATCAGAGAAACCGATGTTGATGCATCGATGATGTATGCCAAATTTTACAAGGAGCATTTGAAAATTATCAGAGATAGATATCATTAATGATTTCGCATAAATTAAAGATGGCCGCCCATCTTTCCCACCACTCAGAGAAACTGATGTGGTTATTCATTGCAAGTCTCTTGATACATAGATGCTGTATACCAAGTTTGATATAGAACACTGAAATGGTATCAAAGATATACATCATTAAAGATTTTGCATAAATTAAAGATGGCCACTAAGGTTTCAGCCCAATCAGAAAAACCAAAACTGTCTATTGATACATCGATGATGTATACCAAATTTTACATCGAGCACTTGAACGGTATCAGAGATATAGATCATTAATGATTCGCATAAATTAAAGATGGCCACCCATCCTTCCCGCCACTAAGAGAAACTGATGTGGTTATTCATTGTAAGTCTCTTGATACATCGATGCTGTATACCAAGTTTCATATAGAACACTGAAATGGTATCAAAGATATACATCATTAAAGGTTTTGCATAAATTAAAGATGGCCACCAAGGTTTCAACCCAATCAGAAACGCCAGAACTGTCATTTATCATAAGTCTATTGATGCATTGATGATATACACAAAATTTTACATCGAGCACTCCAATGGTATCAGAGATAGAGATCATTAATGATTTCGCATAAATTAAAGATGGCCGCCCATCCTTCCCGCCACTCAGAGGAACTGATGTGGTTATACATTGCAGGTCTCTTGATACACCGATGCTGTATACGAAGTTTCGTATAGAACACTTGAATGGTATCAGAGATATATATCATTAAAGATTTTGCATAAATTAAAGATGGCCGCTAAGGTTTTCACCGAATCAGGGAAACTGGTTTGGTCATTCCTTTGAACTTTCTTGATGCATCGATGATCTATACCAAGTTTCACACTGAACAGAGAAAAGGTACCTAAGATACACAAGATTAATGATTTCGCATAAATTAAATATGGCCGCCAAAGTTTCCAACCAATCAGGTCCAGATTCAATAGGGTTCTGGGTCATGAGCATATGGATGTGCAGCGCAAGTTTGGTGTTCCTAGGGTAAGTCGTTCTGAAGATATCTTGGTAACAAGAAAGTTGTGATGGTTTCGCATAAATTAAAGATGGCCGCCAAAGTTTCCAACCAATCAGGTCCAGATTCAATAGGGTTCTGGGTTACGGATGTGCACTGCAAGTTTGGTGTGCCTAGGGTAAGTCGTTCTAAAGATATCTTGGTAACGAGAAAGGTGTGACGGACAGACGGACGGACGGACGGACGTACATGACGACGACAATACCCTTCAGCCGAGGGGTAATAAAAATCAATACCAATGGCCGTCTAACTGATGTGAAGCGCCTTCTCAAGTTTGAGGTCAATTTGTTGAGTTGTTCTCAAGATATCAGTATGGACGGAATCCAAGATGGTCAATGACAGCCATCTTGAATTACATGCTACCTCAATGAAAATCAATACAAAATGGCCGTCTAACTGATGTGAAGCACCTTCTCAAGTTTGAAGTCAATTGGACGAACTGTTCTCGAGATACCGCGTTCGCAAGATGTGGGACGGATGGGAGGATGGAAGAACGGAAGGCCGGACGGACGGCTAGTATCTTCGTGGCGAAGGACAATAACGCTCCCTGTCTCGCACGTCGATGATTTTACACGTTTAAGATCCGGGCACAAGTACCGGGTTTCTGTGTTGAAAGACCTAGCTGACGGCAGATCAAGGTCAAACGTCTGGCTCGTTTCACTGTGCGGGAGAGTACAACAAGTGTACGGTTTTTGCAAAAGTCATCTATATTTTATCTTGATTCATCGAATCAATATTTTATTCTCTAGAAACCGTGATGATATTCTGTGAAGATTAATAGAATTCAGATATATCGATCAATTCCAGTAGATATTTCTCTCTTCACGAGGTCAACCTATCATTTCTACGTAGCTGTGACCTAAGCTTGACGTTTTAGACATATATTGGTCAGTACTCGGAACAGGGATATGAGGGTGTTGATGCCAGATCTGTATAAGTGACAAGTAGAATGGGGAGCGACTTTTGTAGATCTGGTTTCAATCTAATCAACAACTGTGTTTCACGGCTTACCGGTAATTGTTCACATGGATCATGCATAACACCACCTTCTTGTTCTCTACCCGCATACTGGGCTGTTGGTTCTGTCTTCACTATTACATCTCTCTCTTCCATGGATTCATTTGCAGAATGCCGGTAAGTTATCCAATCATCTTTCACCAATGATCATGTCGCTTGATCAAGAGGTTCCAGTTTTACTGATAAGTCTTCCATTATCCTCTCAATTATGACAGACAATTTAGTCCCACTGAAATAAAAACACAACAATCATATTTTATTAGTGGCTTAAAGGAGAATTCTGAAATATTCGGCAATTCAGTTTGAACGTCACATCTCAACTACTAGATTAGTTTACCTAAGAATAATGTCATCGAAAACTATGAAGCCACAAAAGGGATATGGTGAAAAATAATTCATAGTCAAAAAAGAAAAAATAACAATAATAATAATTAAAAAATCGTTTTTCTTCAAGTCACAGGACAGTCCCCAATTTTTTCGTCTTCTTTAATCACAACAATTCTTTGTCAATTTCTTCTTCTTTATTTTCCGTGTTGTCACAAGGCGAACATTTTGTTTTTTACTTTCACAATATTTTTCCTTTTTTTCAATAAAATGTAGCCATATAAAAATATCATTGACCGCACGCTAACAACCTGGACTCCGCGTCAATCAGCGAATGAAATATAGCCACATAATCTTTTGACGATTACAGCTCTTTAGAGGAGGAAATTATGTGCGACCATCGTGACACTGTTTAATACTTCAGTATTGGATTGAAATATCGTAATATATTCTTAGAGCTACTAAACGAAACACTGAGGTACTCTTTTAGTTTATATATATTTTTTTATTTATACCTTTTCATTTACAATCGGCATAATAATTTGTCTATACTATTAAAAGAACCGGCATGAAATGCCCGTCCGTATATCTGTCTGTCTCTCTGTCAGAGATAGCGTCCGCTGACACTCTTGAAACTGTTTGAGCCACCAAACTTGGTACACATATACTACACCTACAGGATGGTGCCCTGCGAGCGTCAGATTCGACATTCAGTATCTAGCCATTGTCCAAATTGTTTTTTTTTCTATGTTCTGAGTATATAAATACGACTGAGCCACCAAACTTGGAAAACAAATGCTACGTGACAATACCCACAATGACATGATGGTACCACATAAGCATCAGATTCTACAATCAGTAGCTAGACATCGTCCAAATTGTTTTTCTCTGTGTTCTGCCCTTGTAAGTGGTTTAAAACCGCCAAATATAATACGAGACAATGCCTACATGATGGTATCATATAAGCTTTAGATTCGACATTTAGTTGCTAGCCTGAAATGTCCGTATTTATGTCTCTCGCAGATAGCGTCCGTTGACACCCCACCTTCACCACGTCAAGGTTTCTATTTGTGAGCCCGAGGCAAACCCTTGACCAACTTGCACAGGAAACCGCGTTCCGCCCACATTCCAGTGACGTGGCCTAGAAAAATGCGCATACCAATAGAATATTAATGGATAGACCAGTGAAATTGTATAGGAATCCGTGCGTTTCAATCCAATTCAAATCCTTCATTGAGAAGGTGAGGTCGGATACAATGACATCGCGGACCGCCATTGAAGTTTCAGTGTTTCCTACATTTGCCTGGCTTGCTGGGCGTTTGATGGTAGATGAATGGGTTTATTTTCTCTTCAAATAGATTTTGTTTTAAACTATGTTTCCTTTATATTTATTAATGTTCATGGTTGTTGATAAGGTTCATGTTCATCTGCCACTGGGTATCGCATAAGCTATGGTGTTTTCGAATCTGTTGTCGCGGTCGCCATGGTCGCGGTACTTAAGTGATCTGATTGGTCAATATGTGTAGGATGTTGCTTTTGTTGATTGGCTGACATCGACAGCTATGTTGTCGCTGATCGCGATACATTGTCCAAGGGTACCAGGGGTTATATCTAGGGTAGAGATACCCCAGGTTTTAGCGAGGATGTTGACACCCTTGCAAGTGGTTTAGAGCCACCAAACTTGGTACACATGTAACACCTACAGGATGGTACCACGAAAGCGTCAAATTCGACAATCAGTAGCTAGCCATCGTCCAAATTGTTTTTTTCTGTGTTCTGCCCTTGTAAGTGGTTTAAAACCATCAAACTTGGTACACATACACTACGAGACAATGCCTACATGATGGTATATAAGCGTCAGATTCGACAGTGGCTGTACGTAGTATATACATACTAGCTAAATACTAAGCATCAGATCCAACATTCATTAGCATGACATTGTCCAGGACTAATTACTGTGTCTATTTTCATGAATATTGAGTTTTCTATTAAAACATCGCATAGCAGTACAGTGCACGGCAGCACAACGTAAGATATAGCCTACACAGAAAAGCTGTTGTTGGATATTTGGGCTACGTTACCACGCAATTTTTCCCATCAAGTAAGGCCTTAGCAAAAGCTGACCTGACCGCTGACAGCTTCAAACCTCATGGGGGCCAAAAAACAATGGTCATTTCATTAAGAATAATATAGTTCTCTGTATGTTGTGTGAAATATATTTCTGTTGATTGCCAAAAGATTGGATATCACAATATACAAATTCGAGCCTTTCTGTTTCAGTTTTGCAGAGAGAACATAATGGACACCATGTTATTTTCATTTGTCAATAAACTATTACTGGGCCTGGGGAGAAATCTGTGCAGAATTTTAAATTGCAAATTCCATAGAGCGGTGTCTTGTGTTGGGTACAAGAGTTGGCCATCATATAATTACATTTCCACCTAATGTCTACTCTGGACAAACTTCTCTCTCATTGTAGTTCAGAGATTGGGACCAGCCCTGTGGAAACCATCCTGAAGACCTCTACAACCTCTGGAACATTTCATCAAGGAACGCCCAATCTTATTGGCGGCACACACAGGAAACTTCGCAAGTATACAGGACAAATTACAGGAGATCTTACCATTCTCCAGTTTAGTTTACCATTAGATGTGTCGATTGAACGGGAGGATACAATATCATTAGGATTTCTGAGTAAGTAGATCTGATTTCTGAATAATTATCAAAAAGACATTTACATACGGGTATCTTTGTTCAGTTATGGAATATGTCCCTTATTTGTTTGTTTGTATGTGACCTCTTTGAGTTGTTCCATACAATAAAATTGAATTGAATTGAATTACGGGCCATAAGAACAACAATTAATCAATAGGGGAGATTGGGGTACAGTGGGACATGGCGCACAGTGGGACAAGCCATCTAGCTCTTTTGTTAAGAACAAGAGGCACATACTATCATTACTATCAGCAGAAAGCCATCACCCCCATACAACCTCTATATTGAATACAAGTGAAACCTATCATTGGTAACAAATTAGGGACACAAAAACTGTTTCTAAGCAGTCCAAGTAAATTTTTAGTACTGAGGATGATAGTTCGTTATGAGAAGTTTTCAGCAGTACTTCCTTGTTGTTTTGTTACTACTGAGAGAGGGTGGACAAAGGTACACTTCAATTATATCGATTTAGTATCTCAGCTGTTATGTATTAGTTTTTTTGTCATAAAAAGGAATATATCATGCACCTGGGGCAGAGTGGGACGCTTTTGCTGGGGCACACTTGGACAATAATAATCAAATGGTGAAATTTCCTT